>SOPF01026886.1:19337-34890 GCA_012979155.1 Hypericum perforatum
GGGGGGCGAGCATTAAATATTCCAAACCCGAGGGGGCCAGATGTAATTTACCCTAAAAAATAACCATTTAGATGTCGCAAAAGATAGTAGGGAAAGGTCACAAATCAGTCACGAGCTAGCCTCAGAACATGGCAAAGATCAACGAGTGGTGCTCAGATTTAGAAAGGAGGAAATATAAAAATGTGTTTCTGATTAATATCATGGCTATGAGCTGACTCGCTTCGGGACTAGTCTCCAAACTTTCCATTATATTTTGCTCTATATTTCTAATAATTATTTGAGCAATAGATATAGACTAGGGTTCTCTTCTATTCAATTCGGTTGTTAGTTTGCGCCTGGATGTTGAATATCTTGTATACCTGGAAGCCCCTGACTGATTAATGAAGTTCACGTTTGGTCCTCAAAAAAATGAATTTCCTGGCTTTGTGGTTGTAGGTTGATTTGATATTTGTTAGGTTTTAGGCAGCACATGGGGCAGTTCGCTTGTTGCATGACAATGTGGTTCAGCTAGCTGGCCAGTGGACGGAAATCCAATTTCAGTAAGCGTTGAATCTAAATTTCCACGAACCCAATTGTCATTTTCCAGACACTTCTCCAAATTAGGACGATGAATCTCGAAATATTGGGAACAGTTTCTGAAATTGTTGTAATACCAAGCTATCTGAATAATTGCAGTTGAATGTAAATTCTGATACAGTTTTGTTTCGACAAAGTGTAGATTTTATAAATGAATGTAGTTTCTCTTAAAATTAGTGCATTTTAAAGTACATAACCCTAAATGTAATGGGAAATTGAGCAAAGATCGTATCTAAATTTAGGGCAAATTAAATACCTACTTCAAGTGTTTTTCAGTATATGGGAGATCTTAGATTTTTTTTATGCAAACATTTCAAGGAAATCGAAGGGGACTGAATCAATATATCTCGCATACAACCTGTGATCATGTGATGACATTAACATATACCAAATTCGTTTTATTATAAAATTTTCCATTGGATGACTGATGGGATGTAATACCTAAGTACCCAACAAGGCACAAGCAACTCTCAATTTGTGAGTGAATTTAAATGGTCGTCCTTATTTCAAGAGAGGAACTTTGACCAACTAAAAAAATCCATGCACAATAAAGAATCTCGGTGGCTTAATTTCGTGATTGAATCAGACCAGCGTGATCACTATTCAAACGGATAGAGGATTGGATAAAGTACAATAGAAATCTAAGGGTACATTATCCTTTTTTGTGAAATAAGATTGGAAAACAAACTTTTGTTTCTTTCTGATTGTTCACTGAAGTGGATATATGTGCGAATTATATATTCAAGCTAGGCCAAGCAGAAAAAGCCGCCTAGAAAGGAATTGGACGAAATGAGGTCTTTATTAGGACAGCGACGGTATTATTACCCTTTTCTTCTTTTAAATTAAGAAACTTTGGTTAAATTTTCCAATTGGGAGTGCCAACCAGATCTGCGCAATTGAATCCTGGCCAAGTCATTCGTGTCTCTGGGGCTACAAAAATCATGCATCAAATAACGAAAGCTGACCTGTGTGGGACCCATTCCTAAAGTTTTTTATGATATGATTTGGGGTTAAGGACCTGACGGAGGTGAAAATAAAGTTGTCTTTTGGTTGGGAAACCATGTGATGTGGATCCGATTTTTGGTTAAGTATTTAATGAATAATTCATGTTCGAATATTGTAGAATTTTTGTATCGTAACAAGTTACACCACTAAATATTACATGACGTATTCTTGGTTTGATTTTTTTCATTGAATTTTGTGGAGGTAGGCTTTTTATTTACAACATTGAATTTGTACGATGGAATTTGTCACTTGTGAATATGTAAGGTATAAATTTTTTTATGAAATTATGTTTACTTATTATTGTCTAGATGAGCTCCGAGAATTACTGATTAAACTATAATAATTTTCTTACTAGTTGACCTTTAGAGGAATTAATCTTTGGCAGACTATAATTTACATATACTCAAATTTAAGTTAGGTCAGATCACAAAGCAAGAAAGTATTTCTGATTTAATTGTAAGGCACTTGCAGATGTAAGATGAATTTATTATGTATTGCTAAGAATACTCACTCCATGGAAGATGGAAGAGTCCTCAACATAACATGGTGAGAATGTCTCCGACCACTTTGATGTTCGGTCTCGGCAACAAGTCATTAACAAGCCGACCACAACTAATGTTGCACAATTTGGTCTGCTCTAAGTTTTTGTTGTTGAAATGGTCTGGTCTAAGTTAGGATACATTGCTTGCATGCTTCACGAGTAGTCAACGTGGGAGACACAACATTGTTAGGACTTAGGATATACAATCCCTAACATCCAAATTAATTCCAATATCACTTTAAAAAATCTTAAGTCCATTAACCAAAACAATCATGGCCATTAACCAAATCTTACCAATTAATTGTCTAGTTTTATCGAGATGTTTCAAATCGAACGGTAAAAAGTATACCAATTTTAATACTTCTTTGCATCCACATTTAATTTACGGGTGGCCCTACGGCGGCTTCACGCCAACCGGGTAACGTTCTGGCTTAACAGAACCAAAATAAATTTGAGGTCATATTATTTATTTATCCCAAGAAAATATCAACTCTAGATCCCATTTTATGTGGTTGTTATTTGACTCATCTTTCATCCAAAACTCAAAATCTCCAAACGATGGTACAATTTTGAGTACACAGTTGGTTATAGGCCAAAACGTTATTTTTTTCCCCTCAATTTAGTACTAGTATACATTTTGAGAATTTTATTTGCAGTTAAAACATATGGCGCGCTTTACAATGTCTTGCAAAAATACAAATCTATTTTTGGTAGTTACCTCAGATGTCAAACTTTTCCTTGATTTCATGGTCAATGAATAGAGGTTTTTTTTAGTACGAATAGAGCTTAATTTTGCGACCTTAATTGATACCATGTAGTCGACGAAAAATTAGTGATTGGTATAAAAAGTGCGGCGACAGCTTAGTAAATAGTAAATGATTTATTTTTCCAAAAGATAGTAAATGATTTATTTAACAGCATTTTAATGTTAAAAAATTAAAATATTGATATCTTAACTAGAAGGACAAATTTTCCAATTATGAATTTTGTATAAATAAATTGCGATCATATTTGATTTTAAATTTATAAAATATTGTTATCTCGCGTAACCATTGCAGACATGGGAGATATTAGTGGACCGCCATTCCAATTATGTACTGTATGCTGGTACCCGAAATTTCTTGGTCTATTGATGATTCATACGGTTACATATCTTAAATTTCCCAAAAACCCGAAAAGACATAAACCAAAACTGGTGCTCTTATCCAAGAGAAGCAACTCCTGCTAATTGGACACTCACAAGGGTTGTGCCAACCCTACATAGACAATGGATATCAATCCACATAATTGTCGTCCTTTAATCAAATAATTATAAGCAATTTCAATCATAGCATACATAGCTAAACTCGAATTTGGCCTCAAATTTGAAATTAATTATGATTTAGTTAGTATTTTGTGATCAAATAGTTTCAAAAAATAAATTTTCCTACATAGAGACAAAGCCTAAGGGAAGTGGAGTGTGAAAGAATGAGAAATATGTCATTGTAATGTCCTAAGAGGAGAGGACATATGTAGGGCTAACCCAATGGAATTAGAAACCATGCATTTCCATTACATAAACTGACCCTTAGGACTCCCTTTGGTCTGTCCCTTTGCCCCCACATACCACATGACTTTGTTTCCCAAAACAAATTCCCATATACATCAAATACCAAATTATTTAATAAAATTCAAAAAAACGGACTACCCTATATCATATTTGCTCTCTTCATAAATACCACTCATCATCCTCCCCAAAAAACTCAACAGAAGCACTTGGTTTTTTTTAGAGCTCAAAAGATGGCAGTGAGGAAATCCAACAAGCTGACACAGGCAGGGCCCCTTAAGCAAATCATAAAGAAGTGTTCCAGCTTCGGGAAGAAGAATGGATACACCCAAGATGGCCTCCCCGACGACGTACCGAAGGGGCACTTCGCTGTGTACGTAGGGGAGAATCGGAGCAGGTACATTGTGCCGATTTCGTGGCTGGATAGCCCCGACTTCCGGTGCCTGCTCCAACAAGCCGAGGAGGAGTTCGGATACAAACACGACATGGGACTCACTATCCCTTGCGAGGAGGACGTTTTCGAGTCCCTTACAGCGATGATCGGATGAGGATACATGTTGATCGTTTCGGGGTGACCAGAATCCGGCTCGAATCTCAGAATCAGCCGGATTCAGCTGAGTTCGGGATTGATTCGAACCGGATGGTCACCCCTAAATTAATAATAAACGTAACCCGAGTGATAAAGTGGCTAGTTAGTTAATTCTTCCTCCTTTTCTGTTAAGTTTTCGGGTGATACGTGAACCGCTAGGCTGGCGAGTATTGTATTGATACCACGGCCAAATTGAGACTCATAATTAGCTAATTGTTGTTTAACCTTAGTCACCCCGGCGTGCCTACATATAATAATATTAATTGTTGAGAAATGTTGATTTGATCTACTTAATAAATTTCTATTGAGAAATCTACATTTGCTTTCATTTTTGCATATATACACATTTCAGTTTTACACATTTCATTTAACCGTGATAAAAAATAAACTACTTTTGTCAAGATCGATCTTGGGAACACCAATTTGAACTGTTTTTATGATTATTTTCGACGTCTCAATTTGTATCCGCAATAAAATAGCTCAGCTATGTATTTATAAATTATCGAGAATCAGAATTTGAGTTTCATAAGAAATGAACTTGTTCTACCCCTGGTGATAGTAACAGTCACCGTATGAATCCATGTGATATTAATTAATTTGGAAATTAGATATCCGAATATATGCTCGTCAACAGCAACTTTATATAGAAAATAGTGCCTCCCAAAATATAAACACCCGAAAAACTACTGATTATAATGTCGATAACAAACTTTATGACTCTGCACACTCCGTACAACTAGGAGATTTCTATATTTTCATGTTAAAACACAAATCATATTATAATTGAAAAGACACTCACCAAATAATTATTTATCCACACGCTTCTTCCATTTCTTGTTGGTTTGATCCTTTCTGTCCTACAAAACTCGATTACATACATGTTTACAATCACGTCTGAGTTTGAGATCAATGACCGACCACAACACCTCCAATTGTAAGCATATCGAATCTAATGATTCTTAATCGAATGGTCAAAAGATAGAGATTATGTGCACCCAGAGTTCATACATCCTCTGGAGGAGTTAAATGCACCATAGTGCAATTATTTTTCCGCTTAATTAATATAAGATAACAAGATAAATAACAAAAAAGATTAGTAATATTATTCATATAAGATAACAAGATAAATAATAAAAAACATTAGTAATATTAATCAAATCAGTCCTACACCTCGTAGCAATGTAGCATTTTAAATTTTTTCCAATATCTACGAGGTTCCATCCTTCAAATCTCAAGTGTCTTAACGGCAACTACGAAATTATACACTTTGCAATGTCTCCCACATTTTGTTTGAACACCCGAATGCTTTCTCCTTTCTCTCTCAATCACAAGAGTCATTGTAATTGACAAGACAAGAGAGAGTCACCGACATAATTTTAATCATGTTTCTCCATAATAAGCACGATCAATCACAACCACCATGAGTCGCACTATTAGTTAATTCATGTAACTTACCTCAACTAGTGAATTTCTACGATGTTTTTGGTCGGGCGTGTCAATTATTCCTCAAAATTCAAATGAAACCTGAACTAATAACTAAATTGACTAAAGTCACCAACACCATTCCAAAACTCATTGCCTAAATAGATAATGTGTGCAAGGATGACCACACCGGCTCGATGTGTCCTTAAAAGACGTATGGGCAAGACAGGAACTGAAACATAACACTAGTGGCAAGGGTTACGCAAGTCTCATCTATCAATCTTATCGAGAAACTACTTTGTCGATGGGAAACTAAATTCTTCTATTCAAGAGCATCACGTATATACCAAACAGCAACAATCAGTTACCATGTCAACACCAGAAAACGAAAAGATGCAGCAATCCCGTTGCCAAGCACAAACCACACTACACCAACAGGCAGAATAGAATCCCTTGAAAGCATATACCCGTAGCAATTGACTATACTAGGCACAACACAGCGGACCCAAAAAAATATCACGCACAACACAAACACGGCTCAAACACGACAATATGGAAGCTGCGATAGCAAAATTGAAATATCCATTCCAAGCATAAAGAATCTCAAAAGGTAGCTGGATAATTTACCACCGAAACAAAACTCTTGTTCACAGCAAAACAAGTCTTCATGTAATCTATTAAGCATTGGCATTCAATAGCTACGAAAGAAATAATCTAAGCCTTGTCAGCCTTAGAAGCAGTAGCAGCAGCCTGTCCTCTGAGACGACCAGTCCTCCTAGCAGCAATAAGACCAACCTTCTGGCCAGGAGGAGCATCACGCCTGACAGTACTAGCATGACCAATATGCTGGTGGTTACCTCCTCCGTGGGGATGCTCCACTGGGTTCATAGCCACACCACGAACCTTAGGCCAGCAGTTCCTCTTCACTCTGTACTTGTGGTAAGCATTACCAGCCTTCAGCATGGGCTTCTCAGTCCTGCCTCCTCCGGCAACCTGCCCAATCATAGCTCTGCAACCGCTGGGGATAATCTTCTTTGCACCAGATGGAAGTTTGACCCTACAAAGCACAACAGCATAACGGTTCCAATCAACTAGCTATCAAGAAACAATCAGCTACACACGTTAAAGTCAACCGGAAAGAACCAAGCTAATGATAACACAACATTAAGCCATCACAGATCAAATCTCACCTCATGGTGTGAACCCATAAACTACCATAACGTAAAAAATAGGCATATCCAATAGCTCAATCACAAAGTCCGATTATATAATGATAACACAGCATAGCATTATTCATCAGAACATCATAATAAACCAACTAAATTAATCACTGTTCAAACATTAACAAAGAGACAACCACACCAAAATTTAACTATTCAACAGTTTGAAACGCACATAAACCAATCTGGCAATCTCAACTGAAGAAATAAAAATCTTGATCCTTTATACCAATACAGCAAAACAATTACCATCAACTAACAAAATCAAGAAACCACAGGCACGAGAATCAGATGTTTAAAGCACAGAATATACAGCAAAGGTCAATTGCATAGTACGAATCGAAAGATAAGATCTAATCTCCAATACGATTAATCACCACAACCTCATATGATAAGACATAATCACATTATTCACATTAACAACTAAAACACATAAAGAGAACTATTCAAGGTTCATTACATAAATAAACCAAACTCAATTAGACCTGGATGTGTCGTTATCAGGATTATGCGAGATAACGATAGCGTAATCCCCGGATGCGCGAGCAAACACGCCACGGTCACCAACGTGGTGCTCGACGTTGCAAACGACAGCACCCTCGGGGATCGATCGGACGGGGAGGACGTTGCCGACCATAAGAGTGGCCTTCTTCCCGCAGTAAACGAACTGGCCAGTGTACATCCCTTCGGCGGCAACGAAGAGCTCCTTCTGCTTCTGGTACCGGAACGGGTGTCGGAACGAGACCCGGGCCAGCGGGGCGCCGCGGCCGGGATCGTGGATCACCTCTGTGACAACTCCCTTTAGGTAACCGTTCCTCTCGCCGAAGTCGAGGGAGCGGAACCTGGCGGGGCCCTTGCGGTGGTGGGTGTGCGCCTTGAAGACGGAGCCGGCACCCTTACGCTGCGCCCTGATCACGCGACCCATTGCGACGAATTAGGGTTTTGGGTTTCGCGGCTGGGGAAATGAGAGAACAAGGGATTTAGGGTTTCCGCGGGGGAGTATTTATAAGAGTGGAGAGTGGATATACGCTGTCGTTTGGTTTAGAGCTGTTTAGGTCTGTGGAGTGGGCCGCCTGTTTTGCGTTTGCTAGGGATAATATATGGGCTTTAGGAAGTTACACGACCTGACCCAATCCGAAAAGTTGAGATTGAATCGGAGGTTATTAAAATCTAGATTTAATTTTTAAAATTTTAGATTATACGATTCAAAATAGTTAAAAAGAGATATATTCTTGCAAAATCAGGACTTGAGTGAAATCTATAGAATCTCAGCTATAAATCTTAAAATCCTGAAATATCATATTTAAAACAGTAAATCTTTTTGGTTTTAGAGTTGGAGTTTCCTAATTAAAGATTCAATTTATTGGAAATAATATCAAACTCTTACTTAATTTTGATATATTAAATATTTATTAATTAGTATATTATAAATTACCATGAGTATTTGTGACTTATTAGTAAATTTATTTGATATAGGTAGTTTGATAAGATGATGTTTGAGATAATGAGTATTTGTGACTTATTAGTAAATTAATATATGTATATTACATTTATTTTTCTAATATATTTATAATTTTATCAATTATGTAAATCTTACGATTTTTTTTCCTCAAACATTTTTTAGTGAAATCCCAATTTTGACAATCTTGGATTGAATTATTGATCAATTCTTTACTAGTTCGAAAATGGTTCGGAGGTTCTTGTGCTTTTGAAACAATACCATTTTTCTTAGAAAGGACTAATAACCCTCCAGTTGGCAATAAGATCCACAAAGAGTCAAAAATATATTTCTAATGCTGATTGTTGTCTATCCTCTAGACCTTGTTGTTCTCTTGTCGTTTCTCACCTTTCGTTTGGACATCTTCGTCGTCGATTGGTTCTTGTTATCTATAGTCGAATCCGGTTCGATTCCTAATCTGGGAAATTGATGGTTTTCTAACATGGGACGTCTAACTATAACATGGTCGAAAATATAATAAGAAGTTACTTTAAGAATTTATACAATGATCTAAGTACCACATCTAGAAATTAATGCATATTCAAAATATTGACAAAATGAAACCCGGTTGTACGTGGGTATTAACTTGTAGGTGGTAGAATGAGAAATGTTAGATGGAAATAGAAGCGAGGGTGAGGGTGACCACAGTTGAAAATATCCCGTCCCGTGGAACCAAACACGGAATTAGCCATTCTCGCCGAAGCTCCTCCACTTCCATAAAGTAGAAGTGAAGAAAAGAAGAGAAAAGGCCAAAGAACCCAACCGACCACACACACACACACTAACCCAAACAGCGAAAATAGATTCGGAGCGGAAGAGGAAGAAGGACCACCCAACGAGAACCCAGTTGGAAGCGGGGGGAAAAGACCCTAAGGACAAGGACAAGGACAAGAAGAGGACGAGGATGTCGTCGAGCCAGGTTCGGGCGTCCCACATCCTGATTAAGCACGAGGGCTCCAGGAGGAAGGCGTCCTGGAAGGATCCCGAGGGCCGCGTCATTAAAGCAACTACCCGTGACGACGCCGTCTCCCAGCTCACCCAGATCCGCGACGACATCGTTTCGGGTAACGCCAAGTTCGACGAGGTCGCCTCCCGTGTCTCCGACTGCAGCTCCGCCAAGCGCGGCGGCGATCTCGGTCTGTTTTCCACTCCCTCTCTTTACGTTTCTTGTTTTCTTTGTTTCGGGTTTGGGGAAAGTTAGGGTTTTTTCGATTGGGGCAGGATTTAGGGTTTCTTTGTTTGTTTAGACACGGTTCCTAGGTTTCTCGTCGAGAAAGTTTCATGCTTCCGTTTATTGGTAGTCTGGTAGAGCTCTAGGGTTATTTATTGATTGCTGTTGACCGAGAACAAACTGTAATAGCTCTACTAGGGTCGTAGTTGTTTGAATTACAGGTGATGCACCATTTTGTCACCGGATCTTGTATCCGCACTCGGGGTTGGCCATGAGTTGTACAAGAGCAACTAATTTCTGTGTGCCTGTGTTTTGGTTTGCCTTCCATGTATGGTGGTTAGTTAAAATGCAGGGCCCTGTGAATCCGATGCTCTTATCTAGTTCCATGGAGTACATTCACACTCGTGCTCGGCATGTTGAGATGCTTTCCTGTATTTAGCTGATTTTATGAATCTGATGCGAGTTTCTGTAATCGTCTGATTAACCCAACAATGAGTGGAACCTGGTCTTTTCAATTGTGTACAATACACTGCTGCATCTCTGTTTGAACATGCTGGTCCGGCTAAACTATCTGTTTGAAACTTCATTTTCAGGTCCATTTGGTCGCGGCCAGATGCAGAAGCCATTCGAGGAGGCTACGTATGCTCTCAAGGTCGGTGAGATAAGCGACATTGTTGAGACCGATAGTGGAGCTCACATCATTCTGAGAACCGCCTGATCATAGTATTGCGAAGCTGATTCTTTAAGCTTCCTGCTCAACGTATTTGAGCGCTCGATATATGAGCAGCCATGCTTTCCATTTAGCTTGTTGTGACTCGTATTGGGACTTTGCCTCTTGAGCATCTTCTCTCTGTGACACGGTTGTGACATTTGCGTGGATTATACTAAGTAGTGCTCAAAGTTCCGGACCGTGTTTTTGGCTAATCAGATTGACTATGAAATAAACATCTGTATGGGTATGTGCTACGCATCCTCCTCGAGTTTGATGGCCGCTCGAGTTTTTATGATTTTGGCGCTTTTATGTGAAGGTGCAACATATTCTGTAAAAGCTCAACTAATCTCGAATTCTTGTGAAGCATGTGTTAAAAAACAATGACTCGTCATTTAAATTAGTTGGTTATCTGGCAATTATTTCATGTCTTCCCATATGACTCGTTTTAACTTAAGTACCACTCAAATTAATTTTGTGTGTGGAAATTATCCAAGTTCATTGTTAGGACTTGGAACTTTTTTTAATTTCTAAAATTTTAAGATGCATTGTATCATTAGGCATTAGGTCAACACTTCACACTTGGCACTTACGTCTCGTCTCTGTTTATTATATTTCTTCCACAAAAATTCATGATTATGATACAACTTTACCTCACATTGATGATCACGCACTACTTGCACGACGAGGATCATTATGATCGTGTTATGATACACTGAATCCCAGTGGATCATAATAGTGAATAAAAATGTTATCCATTACCCGTAGATTAAAATAACAAAATAAGATCTGTTCCTCTACAAAATAACAAAAAGTCCTTTTTAGCAATTTGGGTATCGTTTCTCTGCACACCGCAACTCCGTCAATGTTTTACCAAATAACCGAGGTTCTAAAATTAACGTGACATAAAGTTTTGAACATTTAGTTGGGAAAAAGAAGTGGTCCTAAATTGTTTGTCAAAACGAATCAGAAAAAAATATATGAAGAATTATGTTCATATTGTACTTCTAATATTTTTGCCTGACAAATATTTTAAGTTATGTTTGTTCAAGCAAAGCCTTCTATCAAAGAAGCAAAGCGAATAGGACTACGATCAAGCCAACTAAAATAGGGCGAAGAAAAAAACAATTTTAAACAAACTTCAAACTCCTTCCTAATTGCAGTAAAACCACTTCCATGTCCTCTGTTACCATTCCACCATTTGTGCACCAGTTCCGATTTCTTTTTAGAAGCCAAAATTTAGAGAAAAAAAAGTCATCACTCTAATTACTATCTCCCTTCAATTACCCCACCAAATTTCATTCTTTTTGCACTTGGGAACCCCACAACGTTACCAGTTTGCCATTGAAGTGAAGTTGTATCGTGCTTAAAAGGGCAATTTGATCCCTTTCGGCATCCGGCAGGTTTCGTGAAGTATGCGCAAGGCTTCTGAAACTTGGGTTCAATCTCTGGCCTTAAGTTGTGTGTCGATTCCATGTTTTGAAAGACAAGATTATGAGTTCCAAGTTGTTTCTTTTGTTGCTTGTCCGTCCCATGTTCCCTAATGAGGTTCTTGATATAGTTCATGTCCTTCACCATGTCAGTTTTCGCAGCCTCCCGTGGAGCATGAACAACAACACTGTTATTCAGCTGGTTACGGATTCCATTTGAGAAGGGTGGCTGGTGGTTAGGTGCGACGTTTGTAATCAACGCAAAGGGTGAGGACCTCGGTTCTATACTAGGTTGAGGGGGGATATTAACCAATACAGGTTGCACCATACTGGGATTGGAAAAGTTTTCAAATACTTGCCTATGGGGCATGGAGACCGGGGGAGATACTTGCTTCATTTCGGGAGCTGCGACAGTGTATGGTGGCGGGGTTAGTTTCATACCTGTGTAAGAATTGTAAGCTTCCACCGAAAGGTAATGGCGACTGGTTCATTATACCAGGCAGTGGAACAAAAACTGGAATTGATTTCATACCTGGCTTCGATGAGGGCTTCGTCCAACTGGGAACAGCTGTAGGTGCAAAGGATGTAGCAGGTACAGGTGCAGCACAAGGTGGAGTAATCACGTCAGGTTTTGAGGCAGCAGGAGGTGGAGTTGTTGCAACAGCAATGGGAGAGGTGTTCATTAGATTCTGGATCATTTCTGGGTTGCTTAAGATTTTGACTAACAAATCGGTGTCAATCAAGTCAGTCTGCTCTGAACTTTGCACCAGCACAGCTAAAGCTGTAGAAGCAGCCGTGACAAGATCAGCACCCGAGTAGGTCAGTGCAGAATTTTGGCTGGCTAGGTGCTTGGAAACAGGGTCATGAATATCGGAAGAATTCTGATTTTGGGTTGGCTGGGATGTCAGGGAAGACATAGGTGGATTAGAAGGATCTCCCGAGTAAGGTTCAAGATCAGCTTCATCCTCTTCTTCCATTGGAATGAGAGGAACACAAGGTGTGAGGCTATCATCCCAATGTTCAGCTACAACCCCGGAAGAAATATATGGGCTATACAAAGAGCAATGGAGAATAGATATTAACATCATGAATAAACAGCTTTTACCAAAATAAAACAGGGTAGAAAACTGTACCTGCGAGGTATGCTCAAACGATGGGGGTACATTGCTTCAAGAACACCTTTTTCCCTCAGCGTTTGAGCACTGATTTCCTTGCTCTCTTCGCCGGCTACTACATGCCATTCGCTCCTCATAACAAACTGTGTTTGGCAATTAATAAAGCAAGCTATTAATATTAAAAAATACGCTAAACACCATTTCGGGTTGCGCAATGATCCATACCATTACTGATTGTAAAGAAGCAAAAAAAAAAAAAGCAGGAATCATCATCTTACACTAGGAGGGCAGCTCCAATCAATCATTGGGATATGAGGTGCTTCCTGGTTCACTTTTCTGAGCTTGAGAATGCTTTCGAAACCTGGGGGAAGGTCATTAGCTTTCTGACCTTTCGAATGCTCAAAAATCTTCGAAGGCTTTCTAATGAAATCTTCTTTAGCTGGTAGGCTAACTTTTGAAGGAAAATCATCAGATAGGAAAAGCTTCACCTGTTCAGTTCCAGAAGCATATGCAAAATAGATCATATGAGCGATCAATGTTGTTGTCTATAGACAGGCAGAGAGCTGCTACTTTGCTGTCACAATAACACCTAAACATATTGTTGCTCTCTATAGGCAGGCAGAAACACTAATTCAACATGTTCAAACAACCAGGACCAAACACTATGTAGTACCAACTGAACAACATTGGAAGCAAGAACACATGCAACACTGACGACCTATCTGAACAATGGAATCTAACACAACCCAAAACGCATCATCAGTGATTCGAAAACACAAACCAATGCACGCACTCATTCGAAAAAAAACAACTGGCCTACGATATCGTACGATTGCGCTGCTCGCGACAATGACCGTACAAAACAAATCAATACCTAGAAAAACACTGACTATTTCTGATTTGGTTGAAATATTTTCTAAAGCTCCACTTTGATTTCGAACCCAGTAAGAAGACAGCAGAATTGATGTTCCCATGTTCATGTTCCGGTATCCCATTAACTACGATAGACCTTAATCATCATCACAAAATTTACAAATCTGAAGGTTCAACTATAACTGCGTTACTTTGTATCTCTCTTATTCCATTTTTGTTTTAAGTTATTCTTAAGAGGTGTAATTGGATAGAAACGAAACTTTTCCTTCATCTGCAGATCCAAACTTGGATTTGGCCAAGCAATTCACACGCAGATTCCATCACTTAATGCGCCTTATAGGATTTACCATCTTTTTAATAACCCAAACATTTTTTTTGGTAATCGCCAAATTATTAATTAACAATACGTTAAATAAAGGTACATTCTCTTTTGTTCTTTTATCACATTAATTCTCGCTGCCAAGGGAAAGAAAACCCTAAATTGGAAAAAATTAATAATCTTGAAGCTTAATTCTTTGAACCACTTCTTCGGAGATCCAGAAAGCGAAACGACTAATTTGTAAGCGTAAAACGACGAAGACGAAGACGAAGACGATGATGATGATATACCTGACAGAGATGGGAACCCGAAGCCCACGATACCCTATTTGATTTCCTCGACCGCTTCATATTTTTTTTTTGTTTCTCTATTTTTCGCTATTTAAATCGATTAACCGCTTTATCGATTTAATTCCGAGCTTTAAACCGAAATCAGAGGTTTATTTGTTTTTAAATCCACCGATAAAAAAAAAACAAAAGAGGGAGGAAAGAAAGATGGGAGGGGGCGGTTTTAATAGAAGAGATAAGAAGGAAGAAGATGGTGGAACCCTAGAGAGGCGTCTATTGTTGTATTTGCTTTACGGGTGTTCTTTTTAAAATCATTAATTTGTAATTATCTTCGCATAGTTTTAATTAAAAAATATAGTTGTCATACTATAAGCATGCGGAGAATCGGAGACTAATTGGACACACATACTCGTCAAATTGGCAATCTTTTACTGTCTTGGGAATAAAATTAAGCGGACACAATTATGAATTTCTAATCTTTAACTTAATCAAAACAACGTCTCAGTCTAAGAGTCTATTTGGTACGAACGATGAAATTTAGCTGTTAGCTGTTAGTTGTTAGCTGATCAGTTGGATGATAGTACTCAGTTGATTGATGATATCTGAATTTTGCAAAAGTATTTGGTAAATTAGCATTGGTTGTTGCTTTTGAGTTGTAAAATTAATTATAAGGATATTGACATAAGTATCATTCTTTAATATTTAATAATAATACATATTGTTTATCTTTATGCGTTTGCCAATTAAAAAATATGTCTCTCTTAATTTAATATTTAATATAACAATATTTAATATTTATTTCTATATTTTTGCCAATAAAAAAATTGTCCCTCTTAATTTAATATTTAATATAATAAGGAAAAAGTCACTTTTAGTACTCTATGGGTTCCCCGAAAATCACTTCAATACCCTGAGATAAAGAACTTTTCATTCGAGTCATACCTCACCAATTTTCCATCACTTTGGTCCCAAAATTATGATATTGCCCTTCCCTCAATCAGAACCTAACCAAACATAATTCAATCCGACCGAACCCACATTCAATTCAACTAAATGGGGCGTAAAAAATAAGATATGAATCGGATTGAGCTAAAATTTTACAAGAAGCATCCTAAAAATACACATGATTTACGAAAAAAAATTCAGGAATTTTAGAGGCCTGGAATTATTTTTTATTTTCCGATGTAATGAAAATTTGTTAAATTATATAAAACAGAAAATGTGTCCAATTGAGTTGAAACTTGTCAAGGAT
>SOPF01026886.1:38900-59720 GCA_012979155.1 Hypericum perforatum
AGTAAATGTGCTAGAGGTGCAAGAAAATATTATTATTTGGTCGACAAGATATTTTAGAGGAATAATATGTTGTCAATTACTTACAAAAATAGTTTTCCCCATCCTTAATTTTATTTCTTTACTCGAAAATGCTAAATAATAAATGTATTGCTAGTATCGAGTATAATGATGGTTGGGTGTAAGTTTCAAAAACTTAAATATACGATTGAAAGAGTTATTCATAAATAGAATGTAAATTCTGCCAATGGTGTTTGTGGTTTCTTGGAAAACCTAGTGAATATGCTAGAGGGGCAAGAAAATATTTTTATTTGGTCGACAATATATTTCGAAGGAATAATGTGTTGTCAATTACTTAAAGCAATAATTTTTCCCATCCTTGATTTTGTTTCTTTTACTCGAAAGTGCTAAATAATGAATGCATTGCTAGTATATAGTATAATGATGGTTGGGTATAAGTTTTAAAAACTTAAAGATATGATTGAAAGAGTTATTCATAAGTAGAATGTAGATTCTGCGAGTGATGCGTGTGGTTTCTTGGACAACCTAGTAAATGTGCTAGAGGTGCAAGAAAATATTATTATTTGGTCGACAAGATATTTTGGAGGAATAATGTGTTGTCAATTACTTGCAACATTAGTTTTTCCCATCCTTAATTTTGTTTCTTTTACTCGAAAGTGTTAAATAATGAATGCGTTGTTAGTATAGAGTATAATGATGGTTAGGTGTAAGTTTTAAAAATTTAAAGATATGATTAAAAGAGTTATTTATAAATAGAATGTAGATTATGCTAGTGGTGTGTGTGGTTTTTTGGACAACCTAGTAAATGTGCTAGAGGTGCAAGAAAATATTATTATTTGGTCGACAAGATATTTCAGAGTAATAATGTGTTGTCATTTACTTACAACAATAGTTTTTCCCATTCTTAATTTGGTTTCTTTACTCGAAAATGCTAAATAATGAATGCATTGCTAGATTCGAGTACAATGATGGTTTTGTGTAAGTTTTAAAAACTTAAAGATACGATTGAAAGAGTTATTCATAAATAGAATGTAGATTCTACTAGTGGTGTGTGTGGTTTCTTGGACAACCTAGTAAATGTGCTAGAGGTACAAGAAAATATTATTATTTGGTCGACAAGATATTTGAGAGGAGTAATGTGTTGTGAGTTACTTACAACAATAGTTTTTCCCATCCTTAATTTGGTTTCTTTACTCAAAAATGCTAAATAATGAATGTATTGCTAGTATCGAGTATAATGATGGTTGGGTGTAAGTTTTAAAAACCTAAAGATACGATTGGAAGAGTTATTAGTAAATAGAATGTAGATTCTGCTAGTGGTGTTTGTTGTTTCTTGGACAACCTAGTGAATGTGCTAGAGGTACAAGAAAATATTATTATTTGTTCGACAAGATATTTAAGAGGAATAATGTATTGTCAATTACTTATAGCAATAGTTTTTCTCATCCTTAATTTTGTTTCTTTACTCGAAAGTGCTAAATAATGAATGCATTGCTAGAATCGAGTACAATGATGGTTTTGTGTAAGTTTTAAAAACTTAAAGATACGATTGAAATAGTTATTCATAAATAGAATGTAGATTATGTCAGTGGTGTGTGTAGTTTCTTGGACAACCTAGTGAATGTGCTAGAGGTGCAAGGAAATATTATTATCTGGTTGACAAGATATTTCGGAGAAATAATGTGTTGTGAATTACTTACAGCAATAAGCTATTCTCCCCTGATGGACCCAAAATTCTCCCCTGAATCCCTACCACCACAAGCCGCCCCACTTGTACCCAAACTGCCAGATCGTGACCACCCCTCATCGACATCCTCCCCCACCCCACCCCCCATGACCCCACCCAGGAACTCCATTTCCCTTCCCAATCACCCACCATAGAGAACCACTCAGTCAACCCCAATCCCAACAATATCTCCCATTACCAGGTAGTCCCCAACATAACCCTCTTCCCAGTAGACCTCCTTGACCCTAGTCTTTACCTACCGCTGGCCCGAGAACCCCCAAAACCCCATCTCAACCAACCAGAAGGACCTAACACTTGTTGCTCATATAGAGATTTTGTGCAAGACACTAATACCACAGTACCCATCTCACTCCTAGAAGAACTGGAAGAAGACTAGCTTGAGAATGGAGCGGCTACACTGGATTCAACAACCAACCCATCAAGACCAGAAATTAAGCTCACAGAATACGCGATTCGGCAACTGGAAGAACCATGGAAGAAGACCCTCATCGTCAAAATCATGAGTAAGTCAGTTGGTTACCGAGATCATATAGGTTGTGACATCTGTACAAAACATCAAACGTCAATGTCCTGATCAAGAAAATTCGTTTATATTCCTCTATCGTTTAGAATACGCAACAATGTGCATTGATCGCCCGTGACCAAATGGTCCAGTGGCATTAGGGTTGGGATGGGTGGGGAAAGATCAGGAGATCAAACCCCACCTCTCTAATAGATTAGGATTTCTAAAAAAAAATAATGTGCATTGATCCCTTTTTTTCTCTTTTAAATTGGGCTCTAAACTACCTTGTGCCCATGGTTTCGTTCCTGGAATGATCCTCTAATCTTTACAAATTTAAATTCGAATTAGATATAACTAAAATGATAAAATAGTCTGAACAAATATTTAATATTATTAAATTTAAAACTCGCATTCAAGAAACGTAATGACCATTTTCTGAGGTTTGAGCGATGATTCGAGTCCACAAAATGGATTAGCAAATATTTTGAAAAGAGATGAATCTGGCAAGCAAATCTTATGGAGTAGGGGCACAAGTAGGAAAAAGATACTGAGCAAATGTGAAAAAATATTATTTATTTAGTAGTAATTTTTATTAGTGTTCTGGTGACTCTATACTACCTTTGTCCTGGTTTCGTTTCGAAACTGTAAATATTTTTGCCTGATACAAATTTACTTAAAAAATTGTATTAGCTACAATTTACGTTGATAATTTTAAAGCCTTTTAATTTTTAATAACATTATTTGTGTACTGCACTCCCACATTGGTTGTCTTCGTGCTTTACCAAGTGGGAAAAGTAGTTGCATAGTGTACCTACTTCTGATATAGTGGGTGTTTGGTTTGGCTGTTAGGGATCAGTGTTTGACTGTTAGATATCTATCAGCCAACCTTTTAGTATTTGGTGAATTAAAAAAAATCAGCTGTTGAAACCCAAACGCCAATTTTTCCAACAGTTAGAATTTATAGCTGATAGAGATAATTGATGGCTGTTACAATATCAAATTACTAAATAGCCCTTAATTCATATAATTTTTAATTAAATATTAAATTAAGAGGGACACTTTTTTTAATTGGCAAAAAAATAGAAATAAATACTAAATATTACTATATTAAATATTAAATTAAGAGTGACATTTTTTTATTGGCAAAAATATAGAAATAAATACTAAATATTACTATATTAAATATTAAATTAAGAGAGATATTTTTTTAATTGGTGGGAGTATAAAGATAAATAATATGTACTATATTAAATATTAAATTAAGAGAGATACTTTTTTAATTGGCGAAAGTATAAAGATAAATAATATGTATTATATTAAATATTAAAGAATGATGTTTATTAGTCAATTACCCTTAAAAGTAATTTTACAACTCAACAGCAACAGCCAATGTTAATTTACCAAACACTTTTGCAAAAATCGGGTATCAGCTATCAGCTGAGTACTATCAGCCAACAGCTGATCAGCTGACCGCCAACAGCTAACAGCTAAATTTCATCAGCCGTACCAAACAGACCCATAGTTGGATAATTGCAGGAAGAGACCGACAGAATGGGAAATGCATTGCCCATAAGATCCCTCAAAAGTGTTTTTGCTGAGAATAAACAGAGCAAAAGGCTCATAATACTATTAAATGAAATTGAATGGAATTGATTTCAGATCGACTTAAAACAGCTGATGGACTTCAACAAAAGCATATAACCTGCCTGGTCTCTCCTTGTACTGAACTGTAGAACTCAATAACCAGGAAAGAATAATATTTTGAAAATTTTAAATATCCTTTTTTTTTAAATAAGTAAAACAGCTTTCAACTAAGCAAACAGCTCTGTCGTTTTGTAAGTAACTGGCTTAAGGCTGTTGCTGTGAATCAATAAATCCAGCATCAACAAGCACCTTCTCCTTCTTGGCCAACTCCACATCCTGATCCACCATCATCTTAACCAGCTGCTCGAACCCGACCTTGGGCTTCCACCCGAGCACCTTCCTCGCCTTGGTCGAATCTCCTTTCAGGTTGTCCACCTCGGTCGGCCTGAAGTACCTCTTGTCGATCACCACATGGTCCTTCCAGTTCAGCCCCACGTACCCAAACGCCACCTCCAAGAACTCCTCCACAGTGTGCGACTCCTCCGTCGCCACCACATAATCGTCCGGCTTCTCCTGCTGCAGCATCATCCACATCGCCTCCACGTAGTCCCCAGCGAACCCCCAGTCCCTCGACGCACTAAGGTTCCCCAGAAACAGCTTTTTCTACATCACATAAAACACCGAACATTAGCTAGATGCATATTCCTGTCGGATCATTTCAGTCATTTTCTACCAAATTATTCATTCACTGTTGTCCTAAAATATCAAATGCACAACTAATAAACTAAATCTTTAGCAAGTGCAACAATCGGACAGAACTCGAACTTGAGACATGTTATGTCTACCAACCTGGAGGCCGATCTTGATGCGGCCGACGGCGCGGGTGATCTTCCTCGTGACGAAGTTCTCCCCGCGGCGAGGGGACTCGTGGTTGAACAGAATCCCATTACACGCAAACAACCCGTAGGCCTCACGGTAGTTAACAGTGTACCAATGAGCAGCGACCTTGGACACCGCGTAGGGCGATCTAGGGTGAAACGGCGTCGTCTCGGCCTGAGGCGGCGGGGTGGCCCCAAACATCTCGCTGGACCCGGCCTGGTAGTACCGGATGTGGTCCCTCCCGGTAGCCGCGATGTGAGATCTAACCGCCTCGAGGAGGCGGAGGGCGCCGGTAGCGACGACATCGGCGGTATAATCCGGGATCTCGAAGGAAACCGCCACGTGGCTCTGAGCGGCGAGGTTGTAGACCTCGTCGGGGAGGATGGTGTCGAGCCAGCGGCGGAGGGAGGAGGCGTCGCTGAGATCGGCGTAGTGGAGCTTCATCTTGGCCTTGTGCGTGTTGTGTGGGTCGATGTAGATGTGATCGATCCGCTGCGTATTGAAGTTGGAGGACCGTCGGATCAGACCGTGGACGGAGTACCCCTTGTTTAGGAGGAACTCGGTCAGGTAGGATCCGTCCTGGCCGGTTATTCCCGTGATTAGGGCCACTTTTCCGGTGGCCGGATCTCCTCCGTTCGGGGCTCCGGATTCGGATCTGGTGTCGGTCGCCATTCGGGTCGGTATGGGAGAGAGGGAGAGAGATCTGGTTTGGTGATGTGGATGTGGAAAAGTTGGAGAGCGGGTATTTAACTATTTATAGCGACTAAATAAGATTTTGACTAGTTCGGATCGAGTCAATATAAACTACAAAACGTTAAATTTTTTGTGTCCCAATTTCTAAGAACGTGTCTTTGATCTAATTTTGAACGCCGATAAATTTTTTAATATTTTGATTTGTATAGGTTAATAATTACTTTCCACAAAAGAAAATAATGTAATATGTTAGATTTTAGTAGATATTTAATTGCTATTAACAATATTTGACGTTTATTGGCTACACTTTATTTATGAGGCAAGTTACGCGTGAGTGTGTAACAGTTGAGCAACTCAAAACTCGCATAAATATACTGCGCGTTATAAGTAGATTCTTAATTAATCTAATTTTAAATTAGATAATAATTTTGGAAAGTAGCGAAGATCTTATTTTTAAGAGATCAAAATTAAGAACAAACTCTACAATTGGTAACATAAAAAAGAATATCTGGAAGTTCTAAAACTTCGGATCCGTAAACATTAAAATAGTCTCTAATATTAACGACGGCCGGAGCTGTAATGGATCTTCTATAATACGGGGTGCAAGGAAAGGTGATTTTCTTTATTGTGACTGATTCCGTGGCTGCGGAATTTAAGCAATTTAGAAAAGTCAGTTTATTATTTTTTTTCAAATAAATCTATCTTTTTGAGATTGATAAATAAAACTGAGCTTACTGCATAAAATTCAAGTTTGGAAATATGACTACTGATCTCGAAACAGATTTTTAGAACGGATCCGAATCTGTATTTATAGTGTTCAAATTTAAATCCAGATACTGATCCATAATTATATATATTCCAATATAAATCATAAAATAAAAGTTCAACAGATTCAAATAAACGTCTTATAATGAAGACGAGATCAATTTATTTTGAAACATGTTCAAAATTTGATATTGGAACCAAAACAGTAAAAAGAAGTCAACAAACTTTTTAACCGGCAAAATTAACTTGAGAAATTAGGAGCGACAAATAAATGAAACAAAACTAGCCGTCAAACGAGCAATAATACGTGTAAAAATTAGTTTTTCCAATAAGCCCTAATATTAAGTGATTCTAAAAAATAGTTATCATAATTTATTTCGTAATTATTTGTGGTTGCTAAAGAATCACCAAATACATAAACAAAAGTTCCACGCCGAGACATTCTTCAATGGAATTTTAGCTGGTCATAAAGAAGAAATTATGGATTTTCTTGGTTAGCCGCGAATCCTGACTTATCAATTTATTGAGTCGAAAATTACTCCAAGCTTTTTTTTGGAGTCAATAATTACTAGAAGCTCATGTAGCTTGTGATTACTTAATTGTATTCTGGACCGAAACAATGGAGTAGGTTTTGTCGTCCTAATTTCTTGCTCACTAAATGGCGGCCCATCAAGGAAACAAACATCGGCCCATTAAGGAGCAAACTCAGTGGACCGTCAAATAAGTTTCCCGGCACATAAAAAAACCCGAAAAATACGCAAGTGAACTTTGTTCCAGCGGTATAAGGGTGGAGAGGGGAGTCGAAGTTTGATTCCTGGTTATAATAGAATGGGTATTAATATAGGAAGTAGAATAGGAACTAAAAAAACCCGAAAAAGACGAAATAAACAAAACTCCAAATAACCGTTATTATTGCGATTGGCAGCTTCTCTCTACTACGACGTCACCCGGACCGGGTCTCCAGCTCCGCGAGAAGCGTCGCAGTGTACCGAAAAGCCGTTAAAGACCGCGGTGGTCGCTCTCGGAAGCTTCTGGAGGTCGGAGGCCGTGTTCGGGTGCCTGGACGGCGTCGTTCGCACCACTTCCGGCTACGCCGGCGGATCTAAAACTAATCCGGCGTACCGGACCCTCCGCGATCACGCGGATTCCGTTAAGGTTTCCTCTCCGATCATACGTTTTGATTATTAGTATAGTTATTGTTATTCAACGCGGAAATAATTATTAAAAAACTCTTAACTTTAGTATTTACACTTCAGATGAATTTGGTAAAACAACGCACTATAAGTGATAAACTGAATTAAAATTGGGACTTGGATGATGCTATAGAGAATTGAATACATTAGGACGTTGAATGCAACTATCAAGAAATAGACGAATTGAAACAGTTTAATTTCGGTGTTTGATGATGTTCCAGTAGGACGATGCATTTCTTCGAACCTTTGGCTTCGAGATTTTACTGTTTGGATGAATTTGTATTCAAATTTCTGTTGAATTTGTCCCCGTGTAAGTGTATAAGTGAATATATTTGGACGTTGGACGCTGGATTTTTCTTTTGAGAACATTGATAGTTCCTAGAGTTGCTTTTATTTCTGGTGGATGTGTGGTTTAGATAGTGCAGTAATGGAAATTTTGTTGAAGTTGCTTCGTGAGAGAGATGGTTTTGATTGGGGGAAATTCAGATGGAGTACGATCCGAGGGTGACTAGACTCAAACAGCTGCTAGAGGTTTTCTGGTGTAGCCATGATTCAAGGCAGGTGTTTGGGCAAGGTCCTGATGTGGGCAACCAGTACAGGTGATCATGATGGCTGCCGCTTTTGAAATCTCAACTTGAGTTTGATTTGCTTGTTCCTGAGACGTTTTATGTAGCAGGTCTGTTATCTTTACTAATGGATCCGACGAGTTCAGATTGGCTGCTGTGAGCAAGGAGAAAGAGCTGTTAAAATCGAGAAGCAGCATCGTGACAACTCAGCTTCAACAACTTGAGACATTTTATCCCGCAGAACCTGAACATCGGGTTGGTTTCCTTTACCAACTTCTATGTTTTTCATGTGTCTTTGCTTTGATAATTGGCTATTGGAAATTGGAGTCAAGATCTTGCAGTGATTCGTGTTCTTCTAGTCCCGGTGCACCACGTGGCAAGACCTCTGATGTAAAATTGCTAAAAAGATCTGTAGAAGATTGCATGCTTTAGATGGAAATTGAAGAAAACTAGTGAATTTTGTTCTTATTAGCTTGACACGGTATTTTTCCCCTCGAATCTTTGGTTGAAAATGGTACCTGTGGTACCTATGCATCTGCCAGAGAGTTGACATCACCTTTTCTTCTGGCTGAGGATTACAAATCTTTTCCCTTAATGAGAATCTGAAACTTACGATTCGTGCAATTCTTAGACTCGACTGCTGAATTGCTTCTTGACAAAATGCAGAAATTTGAGCTGAAGAGAAACCCATTTCTCCTTCAGATAATGGGCAGTCTACCCGAAGAGGAGCTCGAGAATTTAAAACTTGCGCAAAGCTAAACGGTTTTGCTTCAGAACAGTGCCCTCCAAAGATCCAGAAGAGGATTGACGCCGAAATCAACGATATTTTAAAGAAGGGCTGGCCGTCCTAAGATATCTGTAACTGGTTTTTCTAGCAGAGCCAGATGACCCAAGTTTTGTTCAAGAGCATATACGCCGATCCACTTCACATGTACCTGTAACAGTTCGGGAGAGACTCCCTGCTTCCGTCAAAGAAGAAGCGGATGCCACAATACAACTGTTGTACTTCAATGTAGAAACACAATCAATGAAACATTAGGTGATATTTATGCCATGTCTTTATGTGCAGTGTAGTCCTTACCCGCCATATTATGGGAGTGAATGTCCATACGGAATAGGGTACTATTATTAGAAGCCTGAAATTTTGGTAAGTCAAATTCTTTGAGGGCCCATACGTCTATTCAATATCTTTTATGATTATTCTGTGAAAAGTTTCTAACTAGCCTTTTGTGTGGGTGGCTTGGGAACTCCGGCTGCAGTGCCTTGGTGATATGCAAATGGCTTGCTTTGGAAAGATTTTTCATGATTGCCTTTGCTTTGAATTTTGCTTCGTCTGTCTTTTGGCTTTTATTTCTTAGTCTTTTCCATGTCTTTGGTGTAGTTTAGGCTACGTTAATGGGGGCATATCGACTAGAAACTTTCATCTCTTTCTGGCGGAGATAAGACAGTGTCTTAACCTTTCGGTTCAAGTGTGAACACGTTTCAGGACGGACCCTCAGTGATGCGTTGCTTTGATGTTTTTTCTGTACTCTGATCTACAACCTTGTGGAGTTGTACCAAAATATTTGTGGCAGTGGAAGGTTCTAATTCAAGGCTCTTATGGTTGTGATTGAAGTGCGTAGGTGGGAAGACTCAGGTATGGTGATCTGGACTTTGTGGAGATTGCTTTTGTCTTGAAGATTTTCCTTAGACTATTAGAGGTTTTAGTCGATGGAAATCCATGGCGTAGGACCTTAAAAATGCTGAACGGGAGAACAACACTGGGATTGTGGTCACTGATCACTTGAGCTCTTGTGGGCCGGTCGGATCTTATTGTATCCACAGTTTCCTTGCAAAATATTTGGACTGGCATTTCCGTTGATATCAGTTGGAAAATTCCCAGGTGCACCGCAACATTTAAAGTTTAGCAGTCTCTTCCCCCAAAACGTGGTATAATCTTGGACAACGTCCTTCGATCTCTATACTTTGGAGTTAAAAAGTTGAAAAATTATTGGCCCTGTCCAGAAAATGGTTAAATTGCCTTGATGGTTGGAGGATCTTTTGTTGATTTGATGTTTGATTGGCTGGAATTGGAATTAATCAAATCCTGTGGAAGGAGTTCCCTTCAGTAAATGTAATCCGAGATAACAGTCATGCTCAGGCTAAAGCTGCATATGCCGTGCCACAATCGTTTTGATGAATTGGATAGAATGCTTTTGGCTGGACCGAGTTTGCTGGGTAGATTTGACTTTAGAACACAGGATTATGCTCTGAGTTTTTGTTTTCATCTCTGCCATGGTATCTCTCTACTGTTAAAATCCTTAGTTGGCTCATTGCAATGGGAGTATCTCCGCAAGGTCAGTCAGTCCTTAGGTACTGTCCAGTTTGTTATCTTGTTTTCCTGGAATGGTAGTTTATAACCTTTGTTGCTTCTGGGTCAACTTTTGTGGCAAAATGACAACCAGCCGTATAAACAGATCGAGTAGGATGAACTGACCTGTAATTGTTTCGGAAGTAAATGTTTCTTGAGATGCATCTGAAGAACTCTTAACTTGAACATATAGCGATACTAGAGAGTTCTCGCTGGCTGCAGAGATTTATGATAGTTTAGCACCTTCATTAGGTTCTGCTGAGTTGCAGCTCATTAGGTTCTGCTGGAAAGTTGATCAGATTGGCTCTTAGCTTCCTGAAGCTCGAAGAACATCGTTGAGATATTTATGAATGTTTTGGTTAGCATAGACATGTAATAATCAGTTTTAAATTATCCACATTGATTCATTTACAAATCAGTTATTTCCGTATCAATTAAATAAAAAAAGAATGATAAAGATGAACAATAAATATATAGATCACAATTTTGTTGTTTCATGATTATTGTAATTCAGATCCTAAACAAATTGATTATAGAATAATTTCTTGTTCAATAGGCATAAAGATAATTAATTTCAGATATTTTGAATAATTGTTAATTTGGATATTGACATATAGATAATTCAGATGCTCACCCTGACACACTGAAATACAATGGATTTGAATATCAAAGCTTAATATATAAAAAGCAACTACTAAAGACATGTTATTTTAAATTATTTTAATTTGTTCTAGATGCATAGCACTTCATTCCTTCTCAATCACATTACACTCTGATACTCGGCAAATGTTCATCCATGCGAAATTACCATCCAATTTTTGTTAAAATCCGATGAAATTAAAGTCCCAAAACCATCAACAAAAACACAAAACCTCTCTCCATTTTTGTTCCTCCAGGAAAACCAAAACCAGAGGCATCAATGATCAAACCAGCACAACAGCTTGTCGACCTGAGGCGAGAGCGCCCGCCCTTATCCACACCTCAAGATCGACGGCTAGATTCCACTCCACGTGTTCGTCGTGGACGACCACATTCACACGTCAGCGATCCATTCCCAATTTAACCAGCCAATCAGATGCCGTGATCCCCCACGAAAAGATCTCCTCCGGAATATAAATACCAGGAAGCCCATTCCCAGAATAACCTCCTGAAAATCAAGCAACCGCTAGTTCGTTCTACACATATTCCCTTCCTTATCACCAATCAACGATCAATGGCCGAAACCAAGGAACCCGAAGCCCCCGTCGTGGCGGAGGAGCAGCCGACGACGCAGCCGCCGGAGGAGGCGGAGCAGAAGAAGAAGAAGCAAGTCAAGGCTGCTCCCAAGGAGAAGAAGCAGCCCAAGGCGGCTCCTAAAGAGAAGAAGCCTAAGCCGGCCAAAACCGCCTCCCACCCTCCCTACTTCCAGGTAACCGCCAAATCATCACCATCTTCTAATATCGTGCTCTTCTTTTATTTTTTATTTTTTAATTGATTAAAGACTAATATAGAGTCGGAACATTCTTTTTGGGAGCAGATGATAAAGGAGGCGATCGAGGCGCTGAAGGAGAAGAGCGGGTCGAGCCCGTACGCGATCGCCAAGTACATGGAGGAGAAGCACAAGTCGGTGCTCCCCGAGAACTTCAGGAAGATCTTGGCCCTCCAGCTCAAGAACTCCGCCTCCAAGGGCAAGCTCCTCAAGGTCAAGGCCTCCTACAAGCTCGCCACCTCATCCGAGAAGAAGGTCACCAGGCCCAAACCCGAGCCCAAGGAGAAGAAGCCGGCCCCCGCCGCCGCTCCCAGGAGGCGGACCAAGTCGGTTAACAAGGCGGTTACTGAGAAGAAACCGGCCGCCGGCGGGAAGAGGAAGGCTGCTGTGGTGGCGGCGGCGACGCCGAGCAAGAAGAAGCCGAAGAAGTCGGTCCCCGCTAAGCCCAAGTCGATCAAGTCCCCCGCTGCCAAGAGAGCCAGGAAGGCCTCCGCTGCCGTGTAGTTAGTTAGTTAGTTGGGTGGTGGTTCACATGTTTTTGGTTTTAGGGTTTGTGGATAGGTCTCGATCAAATAAAAATAGCTTGAGCTGTAACCGCTGATCAATGTTAATATCTCCATCTTTATCCAAAGGTTTGGTGTTATCTCGGAAATGTAACCGCTCTTCCGTACAATAAATCTGACTCTCTTTACGACGGCGTTTTGATCTCTGGAATCACAAATTACGGTGGAAGGAGGGAACTTCGGGTTCTGTTCTGGAGAATCGGAGGTTCTTGGATTTCTTAATAATTGGTACACCCATGATCGTGCCACGTGGGACTTTCCTCAGCTAGGTGGTGACATTTGGCAGTCGCATAAAGGATATGGGCTGGATTTTTTTCGGATCCGACTTCCATTTTAATCTGGCCCAGTTTATAGGCCCATATAAATTACGCCATTAAGCCTGATCTGGCGGCTCGCTTGTTAACTGGGCCATTATATTTGTATTGTTTGTAGTCGGGGACCAATAGATTTCTTTCTTCACTGTGATCCTTTCTGTTTTTTATTCTTATATTGGAGTCCGTAATAATCTTTTACATTTACTAAATTTCAACTTAGGATTTTTTTTCGAAATATCATTTTTAAGTGCCTTGCTTCTTAACTATTATGTAATTTTTTCTTTCGGTTTTGCCGACCGTAGGCTGCCGAGCCATGAGTTGGGATCTCTTTGTCGGGTAGGATTAGGTCCAACACTGGGAAATGGGTCATTTTTTTTAAATTAATGATTGCGTCAAGAGCCTTTTGTCTCCAATCAGAGAGGAGCCACGATGTGGACGTTTTGACTAGAAAAAGTTGCGGCGGTTAATAAAGGAGTGAAGAGTTTTTTGACTTATAATTTATAGTTTTATGTTAATATTAGAATTAATAAAAGAACCTTATAAGCAAAAGAGAGCCATGTATCTGTAACTTTGTTAGTGTTATATTCTTAGTAAAATTCAGACCTAAGTTATCTTGAACATATTATACACAACCTTTTCCAAATTGAAGTATCACATGTATATCTTTTTTAGCAAACACAATGTTAACCCAAAGACGTTGACAATGTATTAAATTTGAAAAAGATATATAATGGGGTTCGCATCATGGAGTAGATTTATTATTTATAAATTAATTCACAGCGTACTAGTATATTCTAACTCGAGACTTTGTATTAAGTCACTATCGTGTAAAGAAAGATGTATGGTAAAATTGACCAAAAAAAAAAAAGATGTATGGTAAATGTAGTACATGTAGTGCGGTGCGGTGCAAATGAGTTGTCGCACTGTTACAAGAAGTTCTTGATTGGCTATGAGGTGGCGAATAGCAATTCCACTGTTTTTTTCCTTTTAATTTCTGTTTGTCACATATCTTTTTCTCTGATGTGGTTCTAAACCTTATTTTTTTTTAATCCTATTCTAAATCCTATTTTATTACATCAGAAATGCTTATGTCAAGAGTCGAACCCTGGACTTCACTCCACCCCACCCCACTCCAATGTCACTGGACCAAATAGTCTCCGGCTAAACCTTATCTTTCTTTGCATGAAAAGTTCACATATAAACAATATGCATTGTGCTTCTTCTGTATTCTTGCGTGCTGCTACATTCATCATTGTTCTCCCATTATAAGGAATTTAGCTTTCTACGCGTTTGGTCAACTCTTTACATTTTTTTATAAGTAGATTAAGTCTTCGTACTTAATTGCATCTATAATTCGCTCCGAATAATTTTATAATGATTTCTTTATAAAATTTGACAATATTTTAATGATATCCTAAACTTTCTCTTACATTAATGTAGAATTCAATTCTAAATGATAGAAATATCGGGGTTTTTTTATTTGGTGTTACTATTCACGAATATTTATCATTTTGGTACCCAACATCCAAAATTATGAAACAAGTGTCCATGTTGGACAATCGAGATTAAATCTCGGCTATTGAACCAATAGCCGGGATTTTATCCCGGTTAAACCAATAGTCATGATTTTATCCCGCCTACCGGTTGTAAAAACTAATAGCCGAGATTTTATCCCGCTTATTGGTTCAATAGCCGGGATTTAATCTCGATTGTACAACATGGACACTTGTTTCATAATTTTGGATGTTGGGTACCAAAATGATAAATATTCGTGAATATTAACACCAAATAAAAAAAATTCTGAAATATCTAAACATCCTAAAACTTTCCCTCTCCCCAAGTTAATTTTTTTGTCTCTCTTTTCAAATATTGTTTGTCCATCTCAGCATTGTTAAAAAGCGTTCGTCGGTTGGTTGCGTCGTGTAGATAGAAAATAACTACGTTTGTCTAAAGTCGTATGAGTTTGATGTGATTTTTTGGTCGGTTTTTATCGACGGTGAAATTCTCATACCTCGATACTAGCCTGCAAAGTTCCTACACAATAAAATATTAAGTTCGTTGGATGGATGAAATAACCAATTTAAAAAAATACCAGATATCATCTGAATTCAATTAACTACCTCATCCATCCATCTTAATTTTTTTTGGTGAAAATCCAACCATCTTAATTGTTGATTGCAGCTAGGATTTATTTAATTAGTTGGTAAAATTTTTTTTATTTGGTCAAATGAAACTAGAGTGCAATCAATCACTATTGTTTGGTAGGTTGTTGAGGTTATAACAAATATTGTTCAAACTTAGGTTTCATTTGCATTCATTCAGATTTGGAGGGAACATCGTTGATTGGTCGATACTTGTGACCAATGCGTCAACGCGCATTATCATTGTTCGGCGGTCAAATGACTGATTTGTAATTGGTGACTAGACACATTGGTTAATTGATAAAAGTTATAAAAAGAATTCGATTTAAGATAAATTTTTATATCATGATAATGTCATATTTTGAATTATGAATTTCCAAAACATTTACGTCATCTTATACGTTAAAATACAAATCCTGAAAAAAACTAATTACCACATTTTGCATGTTTTTATTTAATTTTTTAGAAGTTGCGCAAGAATTAGGAATGGGAATCAAGCTATCAGCCACCGTGTTTGATAACGAAATGGATCTTTAACTAATCTTTTTCAAGCAAAATTTATTTTTTTTTCACAAATTATTTCGTATTACATTCTTTCACCCTAAAAAATATAAACACATATAGCGTGTGTATTTTTAAAAGAACATGGCCTCAAGCAGGTACAAATATTCTAAAATGGAACAGATTATGGTCCACAGATAGCTACATAAGTTCCGAAATTTTGCCATTAATTGGTCCCGTTAAAGAATTATTCTTCCTTACTAGTGTACAACTAAAATAGAAACAAATTTATTCATGTCCCAGAAAATTAGTCCTATGACTATCAAACGGTAGGGAATGTGTCGTCACTAGGGAACTACAAACTTAAATAATGGTGGACCAAAAAGTTAAAAAAGGCACCATCCAAACTAAGTACGAGATAACAAATTTGGACGAGTTAATCACATACAACTGTCATGAATTATTCTATTTAATTGGAGAATAGAAACCGCAAATTTAAGATTTGGTCAGAAAATTCATGTTCAACAGTTCAAATTTATGAGTGTCTCGGTATCAAATTAGTAATAGATAACTTGTTGAGATAAGTTACATAAAACCTCAAGTGATGTGTGGCACTAAGAGAACATGTGAGCCTACGAAATAGCAAAAGATTGAAAGATGTTTAATAGAAGACAAAGCATGCCCAACAAGACATAGCGCATGCTAGACAAGCCATGGGCCCACCAAGCCCACACTCGGATATACATATGTTCCCATGCTCACCATACACGGGAAAGAAATTTATCTGTATATATTGAAACAATAAAAATTGAAACAACCTTCTTTAATCTCATATATTATGTTTCTAATACTCTGGGTCTTAATATTATAATGCCTAAGTAACCTCTTCTTTGCCACCTTCCATCTTTTTTGTATCAAAGTGAAATGTTTTTGCATCTCCAAAATTTGAACCTGGTTTTGGATTGTAATTCTAAAGCCTTGCTTATTTTTGGTAAACTTCACCGGGTTTTTACTTTTGTGGGTGTCCTATTAAGCCTTGTGTTGCTTAACCACATACGTTTTACATGGAAATTTTGCTAAAATTATGAAAATCTATTATCTTCTTTTCTAAGCTATAGATACCTTTTTCATGTTTTTATGCCATAGACTTTTTTGAATACGAAATATATTTAAAGCCAATCACTCAAAATTTTAGATCAATGAAAGTGAGTAATTCTATTATATCGTACAAGATGCGATGTACTAAATGTCGAAATGGACAAAAACTGATATATATATATATATATATATATATATATATATAGAATTATATTATAGAATAGTACTTTTGAAAGTAGCAACTTTCGGCTTGTTACAAACGAGGAAATTTTTTATGTGAGTTAGAACATGAAAATGACAGCATGACGTAATCTTTGGAGACAATTTTTGTAGTCCTAATAAGTTACAACCATTATTTCATTCATTATTGTGATTAAAGTTCAAACCGAGTCGCTGGAAGCTTGTTAACCTAGTTTAAAAAATTCACCTACTGGAACTATGTGAAGCAAATTAACAAGCTTTTACCGGATATATAGTGCATTTTGCAAGATCTTCCTAGATCCTGAAATTTATGATACAAGATCTTCGATCCATAAGTTCAAATTAACCCTGAGCCATATTCTCCAAGAATAAGCATTGTATATATTATATATATATAAGTACAATAACAATGTGATTTTGATTTGATCAATAGTAGAAGGGATATATGTAAACATATCATCCACCCTTTGGAAACATTATGAAGTTGAAGTGATCATCTGCATAAGCCTACAAGTATATCCCTCCCTAGATCGTTCTCTTAAATGAATTTCATCTTCCATCTAGTTGATTGCTGATCTTGAATTGGCCATATGAGACGAAATGTCACTCATCCACAAACCATATGTTTACAAGGAACATTTTATATTCCTTGGTATAAAAAGGGATGGCCATATATCTTATAACCACCTCCACTAATTTAACCAAAGCCCATCTTTGGTCTAATTAATCATAATTAAGTCTTGTTTGCTCCCCTTCACTTCTCAAAAATGCATATTCCAAAATCACACCCGGAGCTAGAACTCAAGAAACCATCCAACTTGTCCCCTTCTTCGCTACTTTGTAGAATCAACAATGGCACCTCGGAATTGTTATTATTAATCTCCGCTCTTCCTCCAAAAGTACTACTCGAAGCACCATCAACATCATACCTATCTTGTTCGTGGCTCAACTGGGAGGCAACGAACTTGTCGAGAGCTCTCCAGTCCGTCACCTTGCTCGAGCTTATCATGTTTCCACTATTGATCGCGGAGTTGTTGAACCCTAGAGTGTATTCATCCTCATCGTAATTGACATAGGTATTCTCCGACATCAGTGAGAGGGAGCTCGGCCTCTTGATGAATGGAAGAGGAGGGCTGTCTAGCTGAGGAAGTTGCAAGAAATTGTCCGAGTTCATGAAGCAGCTCAAGTTGTCGGCCTCCAAGGTTTCTTGCTTGCATAATAAGTTGTTATGGGAGAGGAAGTTTTGGTGATTAGGCTGCTGCCTTGAAAGGTAGTGATTTATCGGGTCAACCACTGAGCTGACGACACTTGGTTCGTCGTAGAAGTAGCTCGAGTCCCATCCCTCCATGTTCTTAGATTGTCCATTGCTCGTGGTTCTCTTCTTGAATGCCCGGCAAACTACCCAACCTTCTTCCTGGGATCAATTCACAAAGACAGTGATTAATGTTCGATTTATTTAATGTTTATTTTACAATTGAGCTTAAATAGTTGCAAATAATTATTGTTAAGTACTTGATAAAAAAAATAATGTTAAGTACTATTGCTAGTTATGTTTTTGTACTGTCTTAGAATATATGATGTATCATGAAGCTAAAGACGTTAATTAGAAATTAAAGGACATTGTAATCTTACCTGATCGGAGTTTTCAAGTACGAACTTTCAAAGAATGAAAATGCACATATTATTTCGATAAAAACACCTTGATGTATAAATTCTCCTCCTCAAAGATCAAATAAAGAATGTTACTTATTGACTATTCTAGACCATTAACCATAGATCAGTTTGGTATGTACTTGAGTTAAACTTAACAAAAAAAGTTATACTCAGATACAAATTTAGACAACTCAAATCATGACATATAATATTTTGAAGAAAAAAAAATAAAGGATGGTTTTGAAGGAGACCAAAGTGCAATTTACTTTCCAATTTGTGAAGTAATCTAAATGAACTCTACTAGGCTATTTCAGGTCCTTCTTGTTCGGCAAAGAGAAGTAGTGGAACCGGTCAATCGATGAACAAGAGAAAGCGAAACGGAATATTTCTTTTTGACAAAACAAGAGGGAAAAAGAGCTACTAGAGAGGCTGCACCATTCCAGAAAAGGGAATTGGAGGAAAGCTATTTGAAATTGATCACATCCTAATATACTTTTGACTTAAGAGTTTTTTGAAAAAGATTTTATATTCAGAATTTCCGAGATGAACTCCCCGAATAGTATTTTTTTTCATCCGGAACTCAATGCATTCTTAAGAAAAAGAAAAACGTGAACATATATAGGCTAGTGGCCTTATGCATGGAAATGGAAAAACATATTTGGGGTCCCCCTAGTGTTTTCACAGGTCGTTGGATGAGATGGATCATGGAATAACTCATGAAGTGGTAATTATTTTGTCCCACGCACATCAAGAAAGAAAGAGAGAGAAGAAGCCGTTGAAAACAAAAAAGAACTAGGTCTTAATGCACATGTCTTTAACATATGATAGAGATGTTTGTGCAGGGAAAATTTATTCCCCTCTTCCTAAAATTGTTCCTCCCAAATTTCAATTGATTGGCTTATGGTAGCCTCCTAAAATAATTTCTTGGTCACTCAAAGATTATAAACAAAAATGAACCCTAGTTATTATATATGTGTATTATATGTATATATATATATATATATGTGTGTGTATTATATATATATATATATATATATATATATATATATATATATATATATATAAGGATTTGCGATTACTTTTGAGCATTCTAATAAAGCAAATTATCGGGAAATTAATATCTTACCTGTGGAGGGCCATTCTCATCGGATTCAAGCCGGTACTCGTGCATGATCCAGTCGGATTTCTGACCATTAGGGGCTCTTCCTTTGTAGAAGACGAGGGTTTTCCTCATGCCGATGAGCTTCGCCTTGTCGTAAACCGCCTTGTCGCGGCCGGTCGCCTTCCAGAACCCAGCAATGGTAGCCCTGTTAGTTCTAGTTCCAGTTGGATACTTCTTGTCCTTGTGGCTGAAGAAGTACCACTCATTTTGTTCCTCGTACCCAATCCTACATCTCTCTGGAGACCAGAAAACTTACTCAACGTCAATGGACAATAAAACCCTAATAGTACTTCAAACTCCAAAATAGAAAGAGTTTTGTCCTCTTTCTGATCCGACTTAGTCAAGTGTTTAGATAGTTTGAAAAAACCCAACGAGCTCATTACGAAGAGAGGGAAGATGCCCTACAGTATATAGGTTTATTTACCTTGGAGGTCCCATGGTTCAATTCTGTACAGATCAATGTCTCGTATGACATCAAGGTCTATCTTTTGCGAAGCGACCTTCTTCCTCAGGTAATACCCAACGAGCTCCTCATCGGTTGGGTGGAAGCGAAATCCGGGCGGGACACAAGACTCCATCGTCTCCATCGTAACCACAGGTAGCTTCAGAACTGCAACAAATTATATCAATCACGGTTACTCAGAATTTCTAGCTAGCTAGCCAACTAGCTAGAAAAAATGTAGACTGAAGGGATTTATATAGCAATAGGAACCGCGAGAAAGGGAAGAAGAAAAAGGTATAGAAAGCGAAAAGACATAAACCTAACTGTAAAAAATGAAAAGTGAAAAAAGAGAGAATTAAAATGGAAGTTCTCGAAAGATAGTTATAATGAAGTTTACCCCTCCAAATGGAAAGGTGACAAGTGGTTCTCAGGGATAAATCATAGAATCATTTTCTCCTCAAGGCTATATTTTAATTAACCCGTGATGAAAAAATATTTAGACTCTGTGGATCACACTCTTACACTATCCGACGGATCTAGGGTCCCTATAGTTATAGTAACTCTACTTATGATCAGTTGGTAGCAGAAATTCAAGAAACGGACATCTGTAGGTTGAAGCTAATGATGTTGTCCTGTGTTGGTGAATGGAGGGAATGATTCATTAGGGAACGCCGTTGCCAATAGATTAATATAAATTACATCACATGAACCCAACAGCAAAGACATTATAACTTATTCATTTATATACTTAATTAAACATAGCTATCACCGATAAATAAATAAAATAAGGCAAAAGGGTAACCACTTTTTGGGTTCTTTTGGAAACATGGATTTCGCGAATATAGAACTATTTAATTCACGGGATCGGGACGATTTAGAAGAAACAGCATGACGTCATCAGAAAAAGAATAAGAGCACGCGTTGGTAGAGAGGGAGAGAGAGAGAGAGAGAGAGAGAGAGAGAGAGAGAGAGAGAGAGAG
>SOPF01026886.1:59730-80510 GCA_012979155.1 Hypericum perforatum
AGAGAGAGAGAGAGAGAGAGAGAGAGAGAGAGAGAGAGAGAGAGAGAAGGGATAGAAAAGCAACTGGTGTGGCTCTTCTTGCAGGACCGTGTCTCATTGCCGGTGAAGCTGCCTCTGAACACCTTGCCTTTTTGTCGAGACATACCATAGCAATGACTGATCCGAACTCGAAGTAGTCGATTTAAGAGATGTCGGGTTCATAAACGGTAAGGTGAAGGGTTCATTTTCTTGTCGAGAGGTCAAGAGACACACAGGCAGAGAGAGGATATCTATCTGTATTTGGTGAGTGATCGTTATTATTGTTGTGTCAAAGAGGCGGTCAATCTATGGTGTAGGGCTCTGGATGGGGCAATATGGAGAGCGAAGGGTCACCTAATTATATTAATCACTAAATTAAGAGAATAAAACCTCATAACCAGAGATTGCAGCCTTCCACCTACCATGTACACAAAAATCACAACTAGGGTTTTAGTCTATTCTTTGACTCTCATTTCATGATATACTAGACGTTACCCCATCATATATGCACATGCATATAGATGGAATATACGGAGTTTTTGATAAATCTTGAAACATAACTCGAACTTATATTAGTACTAGAACATCAAATTGCTCAAGACACACATGTGGATGGTGATCTATGCATGTGTAATGACGTTTTATTATTTGTGGTTATAGTCATTACCTTAGGGATACGGGTACCGATGAACTTGTGTTCTTGAGACGGGAAAGTGAGGATGGATTAATGGAGAAGAAGAGGAACAACAGTTTGTCACTTGGAGAAGGAGAGAGGGAGTACTAAGTGAGAAGAGGAGAAGAGAAGTTATATAAAAAAAGGAGAGGGAATGGAATGGAAGAGGGGAAGAGGGAGGACCGCTCAATTGCGCATGGGTTGGCTGTTGTCCCCATTTACTTCCCTATGGGTTTGTTTCCTCATTCTCAGCATGTCACTTTCATCTCTTTGTTTATTTATTTATTTAATTTAGTTTCTGTTTTATTAGTCAGTGAGTAGTTGTATTTGTGTTTCTAGTTTTTCTTTTATTTTCTATGATGAAAATGAACCATACCTAATCGTTTTTAAGAGGTTGATGGATTGAAGAAGTAACAAATATTTGTTATTTCACAAATATATTTTGGTTTAGGAACACCAAAGAGCACATGACCTAATAAAATAAGGAAGGAAATGGTGGATAGACAACAAGGTGCATCCATAAAATTTGGAAAGTGAAGATAATATAAAATTTGGTTGTAATTGATAAATTAATTATTTTTTTAGTAAAATCAATTTTTTATTTTAGTGAAAAATATACATTTAATTATAAAAAATTAACTGGGACCATTGCCCCATAATAATCAATATGGTTCGATCCTGAAAGACAATGACTAAAGTTCAAATTTTACCAAAATAAACCTAATAATAATCAGGATAAAAATTTAATACCATTATAAGAGATAGGGAGATAGTTTAATCTGTTAAGAATGCGTAATAAATTTATAACACTTATAATAAATTCATCACAGTAACAATAAATTGTACAGTTTTTGTGAAAGAACAGCGAAACTATCGCTTTCCATGCTTTTTCACATTTTTAATGAACTTTTTGGCACACACCTGCCACTCTGGCGCATACTGGACAGACTTCGCCCGTTGAGAGTGAAATTTTAGTACCGTCACTCGTAGATCTTCAATTTGAATAATTGTGATACATCGTATTTATATTCTGTAAAACACTTAAATGATTTGATTGTTACTATTTATATCAACAATGTATATTTTCTTTTCGGACAAACATGCTAAAAAAATGTTGGGATTAAAAGCGTTTGGTCGAAAAATATGATCAAAATGGATGTGTGCGAGTGATGACAAAACATGTTAGAAAAAATTGTATTTGTATAGTAGAGTCAGTCACTCAAATTACATAACGTTATAATATAATGCTTTGTTCGATTTTCAGGTTGTTTCAAACATTTAGAAGTAATTCTGCACATTATCGTAGACACGAGTAAAAATACGATATTTTAACTATTTATATAAATTATTTCCTCTTTACTTTTATATACTACAATAAGTTTTGTTTTCTAGACGATCAAAAAAATACTGCCCCATGGTTTAAGCCATGTGAGATTAGAAAATTTTATTCAATAAATAATTGCATTCTTTTGTTCTAAGAATTCGTATTCAAGATATTTCATTATGAAAAAACCATGAATAGTTTATTTAAATGGTATGTCCGTGTATATTAAAATAAATTGATGGTCGGCTCGGTGGGGTGCCCAACCTGTTGGTCACCATCAGGGGTGATTCGGTAATTTTGAGACAGTCGAATACGGCCTTCAAATGATTTGGCGACAAGTATACGAGAGAAGGGTAGAAAAAAGGAGGAAAACGTACATGGAGGACAAGAGTGGGATCCTACGTGTCCGCCTCTGGTTGGTAAACGGTCTTCTCTCTTGTTGTACTTTACGTAGAAGATAAACAAAGCTTAGCTAAAGACAGCAAACCAAAAAAAAAAAAAAAACTAAGCTAAAGAATGGGATACATGGCTAGAATTCAAAAAATATTAGATATTTATCGAAAACTTAGTAAAATAAAATGTAACTCAACAAATTGTGTCATTTTACCCCTCGAATTTAATTGTGTTTTCTCACGATATATAATATTTAAATATTTGTTTTCACGATAAATTTAGAACAGAAAATTTAACCATGTACAATCGACAACGAAACTGTTATTTATGGTTGGAATTTAACAATGAACGATATTGTAACATACACAGTTAATGTTATCTTAAATTTTAATATGATATAAATATCCAAATGCCACATTTATCATGAAATGACTGCCACAAAATTATTCTCCGTGGTATGCGAGCCTCACGAGTTACTTTATAAATGGTGCATTTGGAGTGGATGAGAACGATCAAGAATAGGTTACGACGTCAGCCAATCTTACTTCTATAGGACTACAGTGACTGAAAAAAGTATTGAAATTTTTTATTAGCAGATCTAAATTTTGTTTATATTAATTACATTTCATTAAAATATTTCATTAACCAGCATTTATTTCGTTTTTGTTTTAACGTGCACATCACCCTAACAATCTGGACACAGTTTTAGTGGAGAGAATCTAATGGCTTGTAAATACACCTGTCGGTGGACATCCATTTTCCCGCTTTTTTGTATTTATTGGCCATCAAACAAGACAATTTTTTAAATATATATTTAGAGAAAACGAGACAAATATATTGAAGAACTAGAAGCCAAAAAAAAGGTTATGCCCTGCATTTCTATTTGCCATGATTATCCCGTTCCCACTACTAGGATACTTATATCGCTGCCCGTTAGAATAACTTATCACTCCTAGACTAGGCGGCGTTCATGTATTTCTGGATTTCAATTTCTTATGATCTATTGAAATTTTTGTTACTTGATGGAATTAGTTAGCTGACATTAAACTTGTGTAAAAGCCCGTTTCAGTATTTTTTAAGTTTGACAAACCTGTACACAGTTATGATATGGTTTTAAAATGTTTGAACGAGTCAGGTTTTCTTAGTTGGCGCTTTACTTTTGAAATTTTTTTGGGACAAAATACCCGTAAAAATAATTATATAAAAACATAAATATTATTGCGAGCAAGGAGAAAAGATTTTTCATATTTGATTTAAGAAAATCTAAAACAAAATGTTTTTCTAATAAAACTTGATAGTATATTTGTAAAAAAAAAGTCGCTCAAGCAATAAAGTATCAACTAAAAAGGCACATGTCACTTATTGATACACTTTTAAGTCACACGGTTGAGATGTGCAAGTGGATAAAACCATATGGTTACTAAATAAACTTTTACCATAACATTTGGAACCATATTTGGTGTTGAAAATCCATTTCAAGGATAGTCATGAACTATTTAGTACACCAATTTATCATAACATCATTGATTATTTTATCATAATTAGATGAACTACTTTATTATAACCAGATAAATTATTTTATTTAACCTTCTTTATCTCGGGATGATCCTGTAAAACTAATTTATCATAATTGAGTAAACTATTTTACTATAACTGAAAAGATCATTTAGTCATTATCAGAGTACATATTTTACCCAAGACATTTTATCCAACATGAAATCATTTTATCATAATTATGTAGATTATATTATCATAATTGGATTGACTATTTTAGCATATAAGATGGTCTTGACGAATTTTATACGTTCAAAACCAAATCCAACACCTTAAACTTTATGATAGTAATTGTTGTAATACCTCTTTAATATATTCTTAAAAACTTAACTAATTTGATTTATATTATTCAAATAAACAATATTTTAATGATCATCTTGAAAAAATTCTAACATGAAACACACATAACCTAGATCAATTTCAAGATAGTGAACTCTTAAAAAATTTCTTAAATGAATATGAGTGAAGAAACAATTTATGTTGGCTAGTAAAAGTACTTATATAATTGCATCATGACTTGACGCTTTGATTTTCTATATAATACAATCTTCCAACCTAAAAAAAAATTAAACTACCGTCTTAAAAACCACATGAGAGCGTGAAGCAATTACTCAAAATTTCCACTAAGACACTAATACTTTGTATCTGAAGCTCTATGTGCTAAGTAGAGTAGGACATACTTCACCGAGCATAAGATAACACAGTAAGTTATACCGCTGGTCGGTTTGTGCAGGCGCTACCACAAACTTGGTTTATGATATCCTACTTCTTAGGGAGTAATTTTAATCATAATGGATTAGTGGCATCATCATCAATAATAAAAGAGATGATCGGCCGGATATGGATCAACCAATTCTAAATTAAATAGAGATCAAACTCGAGTCTTAAAAATAGTTTGTTAAAAATCGATTAAAAAAAAAGATTTCTTTGTCATCCGGCACAACTTGACCCACATATTTGAATTCGCTCAAGTGGCACAAATGCTGGATTGATCAAATTGACATAAATTGCTTTGGTTAATCATATCGAGTTTTAAGTTTGAGTTTAAAAATGGATAATTTAACAATAATTTTTGTGGTGAATATAGACTCATGCATAATTTAAGTTTGAGTTTAAAAATTGGATAATTATAAAATTGGCACAGATACTATTAACTAATACCTGGGTTTATCTCCTTTATCCTTAAAAAATGTAAATATATAGAAAGTCAAGATTTAAAATATTGACTCTAATAACGTGGAAATTTTACTTATAAAAAAATATCATAAAAAGCACCTGCATTGATATAATTCCCATCCTTCGTAATTCGGAAGATGAAAAAACAGCGGGAGACAAAGTTGTGGTCATGTACAGACTCATGAATGGTAATTGCTCAAAACGGTTAGGACATCTTCCTGCTGCGACAAAGCCTTGAAAGAGTCGAAGATGGGAAAACAATGAGACTAAAATAGGTTATAGTCACCGCATGTGAAGAAAATGTTAAAACAACAGACGATGAAGTTAAGTTAGTGTGAACACAACATCAAAATCAATGTGTTAAATTTTTTATATTCATCCCAAAGTTTTAATACTTATAAATAAGTTCACTACTTGGTTATTAATAATTCGATAATTGGAGGAAAATAGCATAATTAATCAGATGAGAATAATAAATGGCGCAAAAAGATTAATGTTATTAGCTGATGATCATGATGATTTGAGCGTGCAATACATGCCTATGCCAAGTGTGGAGTATCGAGGTCATAGGGAAGTACTCCCCGTTGTCTGCCTTCAATGGGTTTTCATGCATACCACTAGCTTATCCATGTTTCATCATGTCTACTTTGACGTTAGAAAAACCAGATGATGCGTTTCTTTTGTGTGTGGATAAGACACATTGTCTCTTCCAGTTTAACGAAGATTACCGTTGCAAATTTTGTATACGAACGAACTAATTCTGCATGTAAATTTTTACACCAAGTTATATTTCTTAGGAATGAAACTAGATTTTTATCAGGTCTTGCTCCATGAGTCTATATGTCATTGTAATATTATTAGTAATAAAATTTACCCCCGGTTATAAATTATACTGTCAACTCACAATGCATATCTTTAGTGTGATTTTTTTTTGTCGGCAAATAGTTACATTGGTTGCTTTCGGCATCACTGTTTTATCTTGAATTGTTTTGATTAAAAAAATTTGGAGTTCTTACTCCGTGACTAATCAGTAGTAGTTATATACATCCGCATTTAATTGTTTGGGATAGAAGAATATTTTTTTTAAATGGGATAGAAAAGTATTATATAGTCCGGGATATGCATTTTTTGATTTATTATACCGATAAAACTTCAATATTTTTAAAATTCATATAATATTTACAGGAATTACTCTCTTTCTTGAACATCTTATTTAAAAAACTGGTAAAATTTTATCATTTGGTCAGTCGAGAACATAATAAAAATAACTATAATAGAATTCCAGTTGAGCTATATCGCCTGATATCTTTCAAATTTAATTAATGAAGGAGTTAGATCCGATAAAGATAAAGTGATTATAAAGCAATTAGTTCCAAGCAGGATATTTACGATGTATTCAGGCTGCAACATGTTAAACAGACTAAGAGCCAAAGAATATGTAAGGAAGTGGCATTGAGGGTGGGACCGGAGGAATGTCTTAAGACAACGTACTATAAATTCACGTCACACCGAGTGTTTTTACGCTCAATTTTTTTCCCATAATAGTTGAGAATATACCTAGTTACGTGAATTCTGTTTTTTTAGTATAAGTAATTGTATTAAACTCGAATATAATTTTGGACAAATATAAAAAATGTTAAACATAATTCTAAACTAATTTGCGAAATACATGGAATTCCAAATTACATAATTATCTACAAAATTAAAAATTCATAAATAATTATAAATTACATTATTAACTAAGACTACCATTTTTTTTTACTAAATATGTTCAATCAAATTTTTTCTTAGAGCGATATGAGATTTTCTGTTGCGAACTTGTGTATCACTCCGCATAAATTTTGCTAGTAATGCGATGTGTTCAATAGAGTATGCAGAATTGTTGACGCTGCTACTAGTGTTGTGCTTCTAGGTTGTCGAAACTGTAACTTACTTAACAAAGGTAACTCATTGTGAATATATCCAATCGGTGAGATAATATAGGAGTTCTCTATGTGTGTTGTTAATGATGTAGCTTAGTTTAAGTGCTTGGTCTTCTTCTAATACATCAGTAAAAAAAGGATCTTTGAAAGAATTGATATTATTAGAAGTATTTGGTGTTCCAACGAATACGTGTCATATTCATAGATCATATGAAACAACGGCGTTTAATATGTTTGTTGCCTTAAGAAGTAGGATACATACTGTTAGAAAAATATAATAAATGATTAAAAAAATTAGAGTATTTATTGTGAATTGGTGAGAAAAATGAAATGAGAATGAACTCCATCTATAAAATTTTAAAATGACGATATTGACGATATAAATTTCTTAAAAATAAGACAGACTTTGTTTCTAGATTCTAAAAAAGAGACATTCACTCCTAGATTTTTATAAAATATATATGATTTTGATATTATATTTCACTAGAAAATTAACATTTTAACATTTTCTTAGTTACAACTGCTCCTACAGAATCGATTTTTCTTTTTTAAACTTTTAATAAATTAATATTTCTTCAATTCAAAAAATAGAAAAGAGAATACTCAGATTGCTAGATAACTTGTCATTCGTAAGCAACTCAATAAGTCAATAAATCACTGTCCGTATGTTTTGAACTACTCAACTTCTTAAAGAATTAAACCACTCACAAATTTGACAAACTCTCCGTAGTAATTCAGGCACCATAAATGATTAGTAATTAAGTTTTGATCCAAGTATTAGTTGATAATAACCGTAACTAGGAAAGTGGAGTAACATTACACGTAGGACGGTGGGGGTCGGCCAATCAAGCGGCGAGCGGCATCATTGGGCTCATCGAAACCACCCTATATGTGGTCCACACCACCACACTCTCTCAATTATATATCAATATCTGGGGCGGTGCGACCTGAATATCATCAACCTCCGCATGTAACACATTTAATCTTAAGAACACCTATAGCTACGAGTAAAAACTAATTACAACAACTATATTATATGTTACACTAAGAATTAAATAAATCCAAATTAATGGAAGCTTCGGTAAAGACAAGAAATATGAAAAAACAAATGGGATAGCTAGCGTAAACTGGTAAAGGAGATCCTTGTGGGGGTCCTATTAGGATCTTAACCTTTTTGACATCGACCCCCTTCCACACCAAATTAGCCATCCTCTTCACTCTTTCGGACCAAAGATTTTGGAACATTCTTTTTGCAACCGGTTCAGTCATGGATCCTTTCTTCATCTCTTATTAACGATGGTTAATCTTCTACACTTGCATAAATAAGTTTGAAGAATACATGTATACTGATCAATATGAACTTTTAAATATGTAATGCTGAAACTTGTTTTCCAAATTCTAAAATTTCAAGACAACATATATCTATAAATTTCCTTAGTTGATCGAATATTAATGCAATGTCCGGAATGCTTCTCATAAATTTTAATTGGCTGTACCTAGCTAATTTTTTAGTTGATATAAGATGATACCCATACATTTATTGTTCATTGAACTGGTTAATTCAAATTTGAATAGATATGAATTTGCTACTACTTGATCTACTTGGTCATTGCCTAGCTAATTAACAAGGAAGAGTAGCACCTATGGTGTTAACTATATCAATAATAACTTGTGACCTATGTTAGTTAAGGGTATTATTAATTTTAATGGTTGATGGAGGTTGGCGAATAGAGATCAACCATGGTGGCATAAATTCCTTTTCAATCAATAGTTTTTCATGGAGCTACAAACTCTTCAACTGCACTCTTCTCTCTCTCTCTCTCTCTCTCTCTCTCTCTCTCTCTCTCTCTCTCTCCCCCACACTTGTTGTATATATCTGAAGCTTCTTCCAAAGGGGACATGGCCATCATTGAGACCTGCCTTGTAGGTGCCAATTCTAGCATTGATGTCTGAAAATGATGTAAATATATGGGGATGGGTTGCTTTCTAGAATCCCTTAGAATTCACTGAGGAGATTATGATTGAAATACACAACAAAAAGGATTTTTCCCATCACTTGATTGTAATTCTTTTGTGAACTTTCCATGGATTGATAGAAATAGCTATTAAGCTACATGATATTGCTGGTGATATGTCGTTTTATGAGGTAATCATTGATAATCATACGAGTTTTAGTGTACATCCCGGTGACCAATACCCTCCTAAATCATATAACTCGGGACTGGGTCGAGTTAGATCACAAAGAACGCTTATCATATTCTTTCTATGTGTTGGGAATTAATTTGCCATTATAGAGAAAAATAACCATCACAAACCAAACAAGAATTTTCCATTATTACAAATTAACATTTATAATGATACCATCCGGGATTTATAATAAAAAATGATCCAACCCTACTACAGTCCTTATAGAAATGTACATTCCCGGTCCATAAGTGAGGTTAGATATCATTTTCATCCAAGTGAGGTTGCAAAATCCAAGAAGTGTTTTGTAACTTTTTTTTTTTGTAAAAGTAAGGGTTTTGAAACATTGTCTCGTAGATTCGAAAAACATCCCAATAAAACGTCGGAAAGTAATGACATCTACTTCTTCGCATGGTCCATAAGTTGATAAGAAGTCGTTCTAGGCTTTTAGCAAAGGATTGATGGCAACAGCTCAATTGGAACGATCTAGTAAAAGAAAGAAAGAAAGAAAGTGTGTTGTAGGCAGCACACTGTTACGCTTGGCACATCACGAGAGGAACAATCAAACTTTGAAGAAGAAAATGGGGAGAATGTTTGGCAATGAGAGCTACAGATATTCAATGATTTGCAAGCAAACAAATCTAATCGAATCCATCCTAATAGTTTTGATCTAGTTTGAATCTAAAATTATTCAAAAAAATAATAATTATAGACGACAAATCTTCCAACAAAGATCTTTATTGATCAAGGCACGAGACATATATCAACTGAAAATTGATCATAGTATACTCTGCTACTAATTAAGACTAGAAACTTTGAGCATTGAATTGCCTAACTTATTTTATGTTGTTATCCGCATGCACAACTTTCTAATATGAGGCATGGGATATATGGAATTAAAAATATGGCATATCTTAGGCCGTTAAAGACTAAATAATTTTTATTGGAAAATAAATCTCAGCACGAAGAATACACATTGTCAAGGCTTGATTTTTAATTCCATTAGGACAAAAGCATTTTCAGGCGACGGATGTGGATGACGTAAGAAGGTTGGACCTTTGATTGAGAAAGAAATGGGAATAGTAAGGATGCCATAATTGTCACATTACAGGTGATCAAGAAATGTAGTGTTTCACGATCTAGACCTCTTAGCTAACTCAAGAGAGGGAGAGTGTGTTTGTGTTTTTTTCCTGTTGACATGGTGTGGGCTTATTGGAGGAGAAATGGGTTGGCTCCTACTCTGCCCCGTGTTTTAATTATGTCAATTGCACTTGAGATTTTCTCCTCCTTTCTGCTCACAAAAGTTGCTTCAGTGGGGAAGGGTCCCGATTTTGGAAATCGATTGATAACGCGTTGCAAGTTAATTGGAGAGATCAGACCAGAAATTTTATTACGATATTTACGAATATAATTTTATCGAGAGATAATTTTATGATTGAGTATTATGTAACCCATTTCTCTACTTTTCCCCGTGGGATTGGCATGGGGGACATCGATCCCAAATTATAAACCTGTTGCTAATGCACACGTTTGACCTGTAATGATACACGCTCCTACCATTTCTCTGATTTATGAATATACATATACTATTAAGATATGTGTGAATTTGTTTGGAATGTTATTTTTTTGAAATGGAATATCATTTTTTTATTTTTCATTGAAATGGTATGACTAGAACTAATTGTGTAGGCAATAGTTTTTTTTTTCTGATAGAGTTTAGGATTTTGGATTCTTGTGTAAATTGATTTGATTCGTAGAAACTGAAATGAGAATTCTGAGTAACTATTCCTTATGAAAAGTATATGTAGTTTGAGTTGTAAATATTTATTGAGCTGATTATTCTATATTTACTAGAGCGATTTATTTATTATGAGTTCATCTTAATTTTTTTGATTAAATTAGAGTAATTTATTCATCACATCCTCAACAAGGCTAACAATCTCTGCCATCTGAAATGAGCGTGTGGCTCGTCATCCCCACACAAAAATGATGTGATCACATCATCTCAATTCTGAAAGTCAACATTTTAATCATTTTAAGTTCATTATATGTACTTAATAACCGTCATCATGTAAAAATGGTCTTGTTGTAACAACTTATCAAAAAAAAAAAAAAGTAAAAAGAAACACTCTGATTGATCACCTGCAGTGGATGCACAGGGTGAATTTTTTTACTCTTACCTGTTAAAATCTTGAAATCGACTAAATCACCCAACAATCTCCTCCTGGTCCAATACCTAAACGTAACAAGTAAGATGTTAAATGGCGGAGCATTTTGGGTGCTAGTTAGTTGCTAGATTGTATGACATTAAATTGCAAATGACATAAGATCATTAGTTCATTTACAATCGAAGTCCCAGTCAGTAACTAGGACATAATATAAATTTCATCAGGATGTTATATTGAGTTTGATAATTGTGCAGTTTAGTGATTCGAAGATAATCAATCAGAAGAAACGAAACACCACTTCCTTCCGACCAAAAAGATGGAAATTTTGAATAGAAGCTAATCAATCAGAGAAGATAATAGTTAAGAGTCGAGCTAATTGGAACATGAGAAGCCATGTTTAGTGGTCCTAAATTAAACCTCATGTTCTCTTAAAGAGTCTAAACGCCATTAGAAGCTAATCGAGTGATGAGTCCGCCTAATCCTAACAGTCCCAAGAATATCAACATTATTTACTGACCTAACAAAAGCCCGTCGTCTACTAGATAATCAGATACTAAACCGTCACTGAGGCAAACTGCCGGAATTTCCATCAGATACTGAAGCCGAGCTACTTGGAGGCCGGGGAACCTGTCCTGTTCTGTTCACAAAGCCTTGCAGATGTGGTGGGGCGCTTGCGCGCAAAGAGGCTTGAAGATGGGGCGGAGCGGTTGTGCGCGAAGAACTCGGGGTCAAATTGGGTGGAGTGCTTGCACGTACAGAACTCGGGATCAAATGGTGTGGAGCGCTTTCACGTACAGAACTCGGGGTCAAATTGGGTGGAGCGCTTGCACGCGCAGAACTCGGGGTCAAATTGGGTGGAGCGCTTGCACGCGCAGAACTCGGGGTCAAATGTGGTTGCCATGGCCATGTCACTTGACTTGGTTGACTAGGCTGGATCACCATATCCTTGAGGGTTTCAAAATCCCTCCCGCTTATGCTTCCCCGCATTCGACCAGTTGGACGCCAGTTCTGTTCAGATGGCGAGTTTGTGGAACCACTAGATTGAGGAGCTGCTGGTGCTGCTCCTCCAACACTCCCTCTAGTATTCATCGGATGTAGGTCAGCAGCACTGGCTGTCGGAATAGCAAGAGGAGGTGGTCTGGCTGTCTGTGTTGAACGTGGTGAAGCAGATACAAAACCAGCTTGGTGGTTTGCCGAAGCACTCGTGGCAACACCAACACCAATTTGTCCATCCCCCTGCCGATTATGAACAGGATTGGGTAGAAAAGGTGACCGAGTTGGACCTGGCACCTGACTTGTAGAGCTAGGGACCCGAAGTGCCTGTTGTTGAACTGCTAAGTTGTGATGTCCACCAGGAAGCCCGAATGGCATGGTTGGAGCACGTCTGGGTGGATTTGAGATTTGAGGACCACCAACTTGTTGAATTGTTTGGCTTGGAACCTGTGCGCGGGCCTGCCAGAATGTGAATACTGTCAAACAAAAAGATGCTCGGCAAATTTAAGTGTTTTTGGATGCTGATACTCTAAATCAGAACTAGAACAAGGAAATTGAACACTATTTCTTGCAATCGCATGTCATTGGCTAGCCATCCTTTAGTCATTCTTCAAATTCTTTCAATAATTAATGAGCAACAAAACTATCTAACCTCAAGAAATCAAGCACGGCTCATTATGCTGCAATAAATATGAGGTGATATTTGATACCTGATCCCAGTTCGACATTGGCAATTGCTGGCGGTAATTAACAGGTATTCCAATAGAAACACCATGTGACCCACCAGATATCCCTGGGAATATGTTTGCTCTTGGCATCTGCTGAGGAATTGGTGTCTGTGACCCACCAGAGACGCTTTGCTTGTATGCCTGTATCAATCTCCTACATTCATTATCGGTAGAACCTATAGTTGACTGCTGGTGGAGAGGCAAATTAGCGGAGGCCGGAATTGGAGAAGCAACATTGTGGTTGGGGGATGCAGAAATGGCACCAGGGGTCACAAGAGAATTGGGGACCGTCTGAACTGGAGGGGCCACAGACATGATTGGAGTACCTGATCTAGAACCAGGGGTCATAGACCCACTAGCCTGAAGTAAAGTGGACCAGAAATCAGGACCTGGTTGTCTGTCAGCATATTGAAGAACATCAACTGTATTATTCCACGGTGCGGCTACTGTGGAAGAAGCAGGAGCTTGACTTTGAAGAGTGCTTTGCGAAGGCTTGCGGTCTTCAATGTCTGCACAGTTCATCTTATCATCACCTTCCGTCAGATCCATGACATCTGGTGCACCAGTTGAAGATCTTGCCTCTGGCTGTCCATTGTTGAGAGGTCTTTCAAATGGTTTTTCTAATATTTTATCACTCTCAAAAACAGCCTTCCATGATCCATCAGAAGAGACGATCACATCATTTACATCTGCACCAACTTCCTGTAGAACCTGGTTATATGAATCCAGAAGGTCAAACAACATGTAAAACTTAGACGAGGTGAACTGGAACATGCAAAAGAGTTCAAGATTACCTTAACAATGTTTTGATCAAAACGAAGGTCGGTGTAGCAGCATGGTTGATTGCAGTCTGGGCATCTCCAAGATGGATTTTTTGAGTTAATCTCGACGTAGCTTCTAAAATCAAAACACTAAGGAAACAGACAAAGATCAAGATCGTTTCGTTGATAAAAAATAGGAATTAAGATAAAGATATTGGAGACTGCCAAAAGTGCAAATTTCTATTTATATAGTTTCACAAACTCATGCCTAGGTTTAACGAATAGCCACCATCTCCCCTTCAATATGGTAGGCATAATTACAGAATCATGCACCCAATACTTATGGTCACAAGTTTAGATTAAATGAGAGAAAATATGTCCGCACATTTCGGTAGGGTCTAAACCAATAATATTTTAAGGTTATACTGGACAAGCATTTGATGGATTTGTGCAAAAATTTCCTAAGAGCAAGATGCACAACTATTTTGAATATGTAGATTATCTAAGAGCTACTGACCTGATAATGCTTGCAGGATTTCCCTTTCACAGGAGTTCTGATTCGTTTACGGCTGCATGGATGAGGAAGTGGGTCAGTGCATAAGACAGTTAATTTCAGTTCGAATAAAAATTAATGACTCAGTCTTTCTTTTTCTTCTTGACTAAAAAAAATGGGCTTAAGATCGTCAAGGAAAATAAAATCCATTGTTGGAGGAAGGCAATCAAACCAGCTGGTGGCTAATTAATCTGAATCTAGAGCACAAACTATTTCAATCTATGGCAAGTATGGTGAAATATTCGAGCACTGGATACTGATCAAAAGATGAATGCAAGAATGCAAGAATCAATCTAGCTTTCAGTAAGCTGTTTCCCTTTCTAAACTCAATGTATATGTAACATGTAGCTGAGCTTATCGCGGTTAAAAGGGGTTCGAAAATCACTTCAGAAACAGCACAATTAAGCAAGTACAATGACAAACCTTATGTGGCAATTGAGCGATATGCGTGATGGGCCCTCAATGATTTCAGAATCTATAAGACCAAAAGGTGAATCAGTCAAAGTTCGCAAGTATCCCAGGACTTCATCATTGTACCATCAGAAAATGGAAAAAGAGAACTTACAAACTATGCAACCAGAAAAACAACATTTAAATAGAAACATTTTAGCAAAAAAGGCCGGGGAAAACCAATTGATTGTACCTCCAACACCTACCTGGATCCAGAGCGGGGAGACCAGACTGGACATAATCCTCTAACATGGGAGTTTCAGATAATGGCGTCGTGCTGACGAAGGCGACCGCCATGAGATAATGACCTTCAAAATCATTTTAACATAATAAAAAACATTCAATTTTGTTGAATGACAAGAGTTAAAGAAACAGTATCCTGACATACCATCAAATTGGCCAACAGCCTGTACAATGTTAGTGCCGTACTTGAGCATGCCAGTCACATTAGTTGGAACCTGTGACCCTGGCTCCTGCAGGCAATCAAAAACCAAACACATGAAAACAATGATGTCCAAAAGTGCAGCTGCAAATGCTGAGTGAAAGTGGCATAAATTTAATTCTGACCATTGAAACAATGGTTCTTTTCTCCACTCCCCTTCCATTTAAAAGGAAGCTACAAGTGCATAGGAAAAAGAGATCAGTGAATACAGAAACAGGTTATAGATACGAACAAGCATAAAATGCAATCATACCTCGCTTTTTGGGGACTTATGAGACATGCAGATGTCTCGATATTATCTGTCTGCACTACAAATAAGTACTGCCACCAAAAGGGAGAAAATTAATTTGCCGCTCCAAAGAATACACAGGTTACTCAGAAAACCAAGTTCAACGTCAGATCCATCCAGTACATAAGGGGGGTTACTCACTATTTTTTCCGGACACTGCCCGGTATTCTTTGATATATGGAAGTCCATCAGGTATCCTTCATATCCAGGCTGTGAAAGGAAATTCGGAAATTTATTCTCTTTTGACATGCAGACTAAATGAAGCAGCATCAAGGAAAAAAATATCAACCTTGATTTCAAGAGAAGAAAGTATCTTCCCCATCTTCATCAAAGGCTGGAACCTACAAAGATTGAACAAGAGCTCAATAAGAACCGTCTCACACATCCTTTGCTGCATCATGAACAACAGCCAAGATTCAAAGCTAGAAGTTCGTCTTGTCTGTTTTAATTACCCTTTAGACGACATAAATAAACAGAAGATGTACAAAATCAATCCTATCAGCCCAAGAACGACAGATTGAGATGAGCAAGAAATTTTGATCAGCATCTTACCTAGACAAGACAGTTAGAATAACAGACGATGAGTCGCTACACCTATTATTCGCAAATCCTTGGCAGTGAACGGCATTTGCTGTCTGACAAGCAAGCCAATAAAGTTATCAGCAATACAAATTTCAAGGATATTTTGCAGTATGCAAGTTACTCCTTGAGAGCAATACATGCCATACCTCACTGGCAAGGTTAAGAAGTGCTTCAGAGTCCTCCGGAAACCAACCAATTGCACAAGCATTCTACATAGTTAAAGAAGGACTGTTCAAAACTGTGATTGCGCATAGAAAGGAAAAAAGTAACATTGAATGACGTAAAAACTTAATTACAAGTGAGACATCAACAGAACCCATCCAAACTTAAATGCCCAAGTGGTTGAGCGAACAAGTAAAAAAAAAAGCAAGAATCAAGCATGTACAAATGGATCAAATATAAAGGATCTGTAAATAAAGCATTGTGGATGGAACAATCAAAACACAAGTATTATGTTGGAATGCAAAAATACACCATTTCGATGTCTTCATTAACACATTTTGGCGTCACATAATGCTAACGAGGATACTAGTAAACACCAGGGAATACCTTTACAGATATCATCAACACCATGATTTCTGCTTGGACATAGATGTCATTTCTGAATTCACATAGCTAGAGAAAGCACAAAAAAGATAAATAAGATAGATATTGTCGTTAGAAGTATTAAATAGGGTTTAGGAACTTTACCTTTTACCTGACTTCAAAAGAAATTCCAATCAAGCAAAAACCAACTACGTGACTGTTCTCGCTAATTTCAATCAAGCAAAAACCAACTGCTATCTACTAATCATCACAATTCATACTATTCTTTCCTCTACTCCCTGGAGTGTAACACCATATGTCAGTTCCATGCATAGCCCACATTTCTAAGCAATTATCTCATGCCGCCTGATTATTGTATCTTATAGAGTGCTTGCTCCCGAAACCTCACTTTTCTATAGACAACCTCAAATTATCCCTACACAAAAGGTTACTGAATCCTACACTATTAACAACAATGGTCACCCAATCCATTCCCAGGTCCTGTTTCAGGCATTGTGTCTCTCACCATGTTCTCTTCTCTTGATAAAAAAAAAAAGGCAATTCACAAAAGCTACAAATCTACGACAATGGATCACCTGCTTCAGCAAACGAGGCAAGTCTTGATAACCCTGCATACTAGCCGGGACCTCGTTATTTGCTAAAGCGAAATCAATCCCTCTGCATTTGAAAGAACATCAATAACAAACACGTCAGCAACCGTACCAACAAGAGCTAAGAAGTTACAGCCAGAGGATCGGAGGGAAAAAAATTATGAAAAAAAGAAGTGGCAAATTGATCCAAAGGACTTGGAGTAGTATTTCTTCCTAAAACCCTAGGATTAAACGGTTAGAAAAGGATCGACTCTAGATACGAGATGTTCACTGAAAAACCTAGCAACATCTACCAATGGAAGCTTCTAGCAACCAGCTCGGTAACCGTCGGTTACCAGAGAGCCAAAGTTCGAATCAACGAAGAAAGAGAAACGGAGATCCCAAAAAAAAAAGAGAAAAGGAGACTAAAATTGGAAAAGTGGAGGCGACCTTGCGAGGGAGAGGCAGAGAGACGCGCGCTCGGGTAGGTCTACGGCGTTCTGGAGGTTGACGGCGAGGCGATTGACGACGGCGGAGAATCTAAGGGAGTTGGCGAGCGCTGGAGACATCTGGTGACCTGCCCCCACCGTCAACTCAGCCACCGTGGACCGCTGGAGCACCCCGTTTCCCGCCAGAGCTCTCTCCTCTTCTTTCTATTTTTCACAATTTCCTTCCCGCTCCCTGTAAACCGCCTGTCCCCTCTCTCTCTGTTTTTGTTTTCTTTTTAGTACGTGGACTGGTATTGATTAGACAAGTAGCTTTTCACTTTTCATTAATTGACTCTAATCATTCACTCACCTAATTTTTCTCTCTCATTAATTGTCTGTAACCACTCACCTACCTAATTTATTTCTTTCATTAATGTTCTACATTAAAGTCATAAGCAAGATTTCAAAATCGAAATTTTACTAAAAATCTTTAGAAAATAAAAAAGCGTGTATCGTAAAAACGTATAACGAATCGTAAGATTCTACATAATTGATAAAATATATTAAAAATAAATTTAACATAAATTTTATTAATTCAATATAAGTCACAAATAATCATTATCTCAAGCATCATCTTAAAACATATTTTTTTCAAATTCATCAAAAAAATTTAATTCAACAAAACATTCAAAATTTATCTTAATAAATGCACATCAATATATATTAAGAATTAGAGTTATGATTAGGATTACATGATAATTTATGTTATACTAACTAATAAATATTTAATATCTATATCAAAATTCAGTAATTACTTAATATTATTTTCAACAAAATGAATCTTTAATTACGAAATGTTAATTCCAAAACCAAAAATGTCCATAATGTTAAATCGCAGATTTCAAGATTTTAAGATTTATAGCTAAGATCCCATGGATTCTACTCATTTTTAGATTTTGTAATGATATATCTCCTTTTGTCCATTTTGAATCGTAAAATCTTAAGATTTTAAGAGTTAAATAAAGATTTTAACAACCTTCATCATAAGTTACTAATTTATTACGTTCGTGGTTTGTTGTCCCATATTACTGGTTTAGTGTCCCACGTTACTGGTTTAATGTTCTATGTTACTTGTTTAGTTTCCAATGTTACTGATTTATTACCCTTCATTACTGGTTTTGGATTTTGAGAAGTGAAGGTGGACAATTGTTTGGTTTTTGGGAAAGATGGAGGAGGGAAAGATGAACATTTTTTTGTTAATTCTTTTTTTGATAACTAATTAATTTATTCAAAATTTAAAATTTTTTAAAAAAAAGAGAATTAATTGATAATTCACCTAAAAAGAAGGACCCATTAACTATTCGCCTAAAAAGAATAAACCATTAATTACTCGGGGTTTATTAGTTTTAGAAAAAAGTCGTAAATGTCCTTGGTGATTAATAGCCATTAGATCAGATTTTTTTGCATATATATAGGGACAACCTCTCTTTAGTCCTCACCTAATCCCAATTGGGTAGATTGGTCATTTTGAGTGCCATCCAAATTTAGATCTGAAAAGTTGATTTTAAGCTAGCAAATGGGGTGATGTAGCACAGCGGAATAAGGTTTGTTCTGATTGTGTTTAAACGATCCAAATGTAAAGGATGTTCGAACAAGGTACGAAATGAACAAAAATTAAAGGATAGGTCACCTAAACTAATCTTTTCGAATTGGTTTAAGTGTTTGCTTGAGTCCACAAGTAGCCAATAAAGAGGGCCAATCTATAAAAATGTTCGCAAATCTATGCAAACATGCAAATCCATGCATATCAATTACACTTGGTAATTCTGAGATAAACTCAATTTAATTCATTCAACATGTTCTTCATTACATAATCACGTTCCTATTAATAAGGAAGTGTAAAAACAAAAATAATAATGGCATTGAAGTTCTAAGACTTTCAGAATTCCAGAATTCAAGGAATCTGATTACAATGTCATTTATTACTACTAATTGATACTAAATGACAAACTAAATACAGCAGAATGAAGATTCATTGTACTTTTATTTTACTAAAAGGCTAAGGACGAATTTACTTAAGCAATTGGGCCAGAATATGCAAGATAATGGGCCTCCATTGATAGGTTAGTAAGGCATACGAAAATTATCCATCATCTTTCTTGCAATCACCATCCATTCGTAAAACGTCCTACATCATCCTCCCCTTCTTAAGAAAATCAACTCGTCCCGAGTTGATGATGGTAAGTCTTGCTTGGACATCACGTGCACTTCCTTCATAGAGGATCATCATAAAACCAGCAATAGCACTTGAATTTCTTGGTTGCACTTGGTTCCTTCCCTTCCAGCAGAACAAATACTTGGAACTCAAAACATTAGAACACACCATGGCAAACTCGTACTCTTTAGACCTCCTTTCAACAGATTTTAGATTGTTCCACACATTAACCAAAAGAGTCCACGAATATAGTCAAAGCAATCAACGCCAAGAAAATCAGTATGCTGAACTTCAGATTCATAAAATACTTCATTCTCACGCATATGACCTTGAGTATGCTTTTCCATGGAAGCAAGAAATGAAACTCCATTCTGCCATAAGGTTGATGACTCATTAAATAACTCCTTTATGTGTATCAGCGTTAAATCATCATTATTGAGATGGTCAGCATTAAATAAATCTACCGAGAAATGACCAAACTCTTTCCAGAGCAAAGTCTCTTCAAGAACCTAATTTTCCTCTTTTGGAGCAACAATTGGAGCATCTGATTTCACAACTTCTTCAACCGAAGGTGGTTGCACTATAGGCTATCCAGCAATCTTATTCAATCGTGTGAGAACCTCTTGACCCAAGGCCTCTATTCTTCCCAATCTTGTTGATGTTTCAAGATTGAACCAGATTGACATCTTAGGGGACGAAATTTAGGGGAAGAAAACTCACTCTCAATATGGAAATTGAGATGGATCTCACAAGGCTCTGATACCAAATGATGTAGCACAGCGGAATAAGGTTTGTTCTGATTGTGTTTAAAC
>SOPF01026886.1:80520-94320 GCA_012979155.1 Hypericum perforatum
ACTAATCCTTCCGAATTGGTTTAAGTGTTTGCTTGAGTCCACAAGCAGCCAATAAAGAGGGCCAATCTATAGAAACGTTCACAAATCCATGCAAACATGCAAATCCATGCATATCAATTACACTTGGTAATTCTGAGATAAACTCAATTCAATTCATTCAACATGTTCTTCATCACATAATCATGTTCCTATTAATAAGGAAGTGTAAAAACGAAAATAATAATGGCATTGAAGTTCTAAGCCTTTCAGAATTCCAGAATTCAAGAAATCTGATTACAATGACATTTATTACTACTAATTGATACTAAATGACAAAGTAAATACATCAGAATGAAGATTCATTGTACTTTTATTCTACTAAAAGGCTAAGGACGAATTTACTTAAGCAATTGGGCCAGAATATGCAAGATAATGGGCCTCCATTGATGGGTTAGTAAGGCATACGAAAATTATCCATCATCTTTCTTGCAATCACCATCCATTCGTAAAATGTCCTACATCATGGGGATTCTTTTTCAAAATAAGTTATTATTTTTTTGATAAATTACGAAAAATGTTGTCTAGAAAATCTTAATTATCAAAATGGTGTATATATAAAATATCAAGAAAATTATTCGTGATTACCAAATTCCGAAAAAAATTTATGTGACTTGATTTTTTGGTTAATTTTTTAAAAATCTCTCGGCCTTTCAAAATAGAGCTCACTCTTGGATTTTCTGTGACTATATTTTTTTACATTGTGAAAATTTTCGAAGTACAACATCTTGTTATTTGGATGTTCGAATCGAGAAATATTTTTTGAATATGCATACCTTTTTGAGATTTACGTGATGGCGAAGGCAGACAATCGATGTTTTGTTCCCTGAAATACCTTATTTTTAGAGAAAATCAAATTTTTAGGATCGAACAACATTTACTAAAAATAATTTACTATGATTTAAAGTATTTTTCATTGTGATTGTTTGTGGTGCACTGTAAATATGCGTATATAATAAGGCAATGAAATCAATTGGAACAATTACGACTCTCGATATATATATATATATATATCTTTGTAAAATACCCAACATATTTACGAACATCCAAAACTGGTTCTTACAGATAATCAATTATAAAATTTTGCATGTTTGATCCTCAAATATAGCTTATTTTTGAAAAAAAAAACTAGATAATTTTTTAAAAAGAGTCATGAAAATAAACTCGTGAGTGACAGACTCGGTAGTCATGGATAAGTTTTTCTGTGACTTTGTCCAAATCATGAAAAAAATAGTAGTGGCCTATGTAGACACCAATTCGGTAATTTAAATTTTTATGACACCATTTTCGTAATTTACAGTGATAAATAATACTATTTTGAGAAAAATAATACAGTAAATATAACGTTCTAATCAAATTGATGTGATTTTTTTGATAGTGGATTGGGTGCAGGCGCTAATAGGGGATCCCGTCGTACAAGATTCGATTATAATTATACAACACATTAAAAAAATTGTAAAGGAGATCCAAAGGCTAATAGTAACGAGAATATTTATTTATCGTCATCACTATTTCTCTACAATCTCTCTTCTATATTCTCTCTCCTCCTCGTAAAATAACCATTCCTTCTCGCAAGCGCGGGCTTTCTCCTGCCACATTTGGCATTCTATTATTAAAAAATTGAATTTTATAATATTATAAATGCCAAATTGATTATTGAAAATTAAGTGGGACAAACGTAAGTTACACTTTTGTTTATTTAAAGTTAATTGGGCAACGAAAGATTATTAAGAAACAAATGGATTTTTGTTTTGATGGTTTGCGAGGGGTATCACATAATGTATTTCTATAATAGCTGAAATTTTTTTTTATAAGTAAATACCCCAATTTTTTACCATTGCCAAGGTTTGAACCTTGGACCTCTTAAAGGAGGAAACACCTTATACCGCTAGGCTACAAGCCCTTAGGTAATAGCTGAACTTTTAAGCTTGTATCGAGACTTGAGTTTAGTTATCAATAGATAGATTTTTTTCCTATATGTCTTGTACATCGAGTAGGATGTTACATTAGACAAGATAATCCATTGGCCAACTTGATTAGCCAGACATATGATCTCATTGGTTGTGAGGAGACGATATATATTGTGCATACCTTCAGACAAGAGAATTAGGCGGTGAATTCCCTATTTAAACATGTTTTGCGTATAAGATTAAAGATGTTAATAGATAAAATTCGGGTAAGATCCATAGTATAAGATGTATACTCTTTTTTATAAGTTGGACCTAGATCCTAGACTTCATCAGGAAAAATGCGCTTCCCGACATAATGGATCAGGTCCGCCCCAGAAAAGCGATATTGCGGGCGTCCCAGTGATGAATTTGAATAACCATATACCTCCTTATATATCAATGTTCATGCCACCACTCGTCATTTCAGACCTCGCTTCAAAGTGGGAAGTCCCAAGTAAATACTCCTCGAGAGGTTGCTTGGGTTAAAATCAATAGAGACTCCTTGTTGTTGATATATATGGTCATTAAATGCATGGCAGCAGCAACATGCTTCTTCTTTATATGCCTTCCTAAGATGAAAATTACGTTATAGAGAGGGTGCGTGATATATGCAATAAGAGCCCAGCATGTAGCTGTACCTGTATATTTAGCATCAAATGGGAGAAAATAGTAATTAGCAAATAAATTATACATATAAATTGGAGGGAAAGATATTGTTTCAAAACTAAATTTTACCGTTAATCTGATTAATTAGATTACTAAGAAAATTTTGTTTTTTTTTCAAAAATTAATATTTCAAAATAGATTCTATCGATAAATAGTCCACGTTATGATATTTTTGTAAACATCAGAAAAATAACTTAGTGCCATTTAATTTTTCCATGGAAATCAATACGATGTTAGCCATATGAAGTGGCTGGTGTATATCCAAATAAAGGCGCACGCTCGTCGTTCCTCAACACGGATAATAAGAACTAAGTCAACAAAAAAACAACAGAGAATAAAATAATATTCCTAAGGGTAAATTACCCTCAAGTCCCTATCTTTTGGTCAAATTTGCGGTAGGGTCCTTGTATAATTTTAATTAGATATAAGACCCCTGTTTTTTTAATGAAATATTGTTATTAGGTCCCTAGCTGACATCATCAATTTTTTTTTCATTTTTTTCTCATGTAATTGACCAAAATACTCTCAAGCCCAAAAATAAAAAAATATCTTCTTCAACCTCAACCTCAAGCCAAATCACCATCACCAACAACAAGGTTTGTCTTCTTCTTCTGCTTCCAACCTTCGATGGGCGTCGAATTGTCCTTCCTCACTGCGGCTGGGCGAGTTCGTCGGTGGTCCTAGACCTGCAGCTCTCCGCGCGTGGTGGTCCACCCGTGTCAACCGGACAACGGAAGCTCAGATTTACGCCGTTCCGACCAACACTGCGGTGCCCACGTCAAGTACAAATCTGGGCGAGGTCACTGGTGGTCCCAGACCTCCGATGCTACGAGCGTGCGACCGAATTCGGCCATGCTCATCCACGGCCAAAAACCCAATCGGCCCGCACAACCACCACTGCTCCCACCGCGAAGCCCAAGGCCTCAACCTTTAATCGCTGCCGTTACCGCTGCACCAACAGCCAAGTCAGACCTTCGCCGTTCGCCTCACGTCGTCCCTATTCCCGTTCGATCAACCCCGCACTTCAACTAGAGTTGGGTTAAAAATCCTAATCCGCAATTGACGGCGAAACGAAACCAATCAAGCTTCAAAATCTTGCACCGACGTCAAACGCCAGATTTGGTGCTTGTTTCTCAAAGGTTGTCGTCAGAGAGTGGATTATCATTGTCGGCGTGGGAAACGGTGGTCTCGTAAGTTCGGCGGTTGGATTAAAGCAAGGCTTTCTTCTTCGGTGTCTAACAACCGATTTCCCAGAAACCAATTTTTTTTTATTAATTACCCTTTTAGGCTTCAAAAACCAAATGGTACAATTGATGGATTATCGTTGTTGGCGTGGGAAACGGTGGTCTCATTAGTTCGGCGGATGAAGAAATTGGGGGAAGGTGAAATAAAAATCTGTTGTTGTATTTCATTCATTAATTAAAAATTCAGGAACCTGAAGAAGATGAACAGTGTGCTTCAAGAAGGTTTTTTGTTTATGTAAGGGTATTTTCGTCATTTTAGTGATAAAAAAAATGCTGACATCATCCTCAGTCATATTAGGGACCCGAGACCAATATTAATTCAAAAAATAAGGACCTTATATCTAATTCAAATTATAGAAGGACCCTACCGCAAATTTGATTAAAAGAAAGGGACCTGAGGGTAATTTACCCTATTCCTAATATTCTTTCTAACCTTAGATAATGTGGAGTCAGAGTCAGAGTCAGACTCAAATGCACCATCTCCAAACTTGGATTTTAAGTTTTATGGAATTGTCCCAGAAAATAAATCATGAGACAAATCTAAACTAACCAAATTGGGAGGGAGATCACTTGTAAAATCACCCTTGAATTCGTTATTTGACAAATCCAAGTGCTCTAAGTTTACTAATTTAACCAAAGAGGAGGGTGACTCTCCGTAAAAATTATTGTTTGAGAGTTTTAAAGTTTTTAAAAAAGTTAAGGCACTAATGTCGGGAGACAACGTGCCACTTAGTAAATTGAATGAAGCATCCAAGTACTCCATCTTAGAAGAATAGTGTGATTGATATGGGAGTTCTATTGACCCAATTAATTGATTATTATAAGAAATATTAAGTAGGATGAGAGTTTTGGAGACAAAGAGCTTACTAGGAATGGACCCAGTAAGGCCATTGAGGCTTAAATCGATATAATTGAGAGCAGTCATGGCTGGGTGAAGCCTACCGGTCAAGGAATTTCCTGACATGTAGAGCATTTGCAGGCTTTTTAGGCCCTGAAGAGCGGAGTAATTGAACTCCCCACCGATCCCTTGACCGTTCAGTGTGAGTGCCGTGACGTAACCGGCCGACGAGCACTTGATGCCCGGCCATGTTGCTGGGCACAACTTTGGGTCCGCCAAAGTTTTAATGTTCCATTGTAGGAAGACATCTCCTTTAAGTCCCTTTTGAAATAGCAGAAGTTGATCAACTCCTGTGGTTCCAGTGGCTGCGGTGAGACCGGCTATAAGGAATTGTTGGATTAAATTACATAATTAACAAATATTACGCAATAAATCATATGCACAATCAAATGCAAAATAAATCATATGCACAATCAAATGCAAAATATATTTATGAATTGATATATTATGATTAAAATAGTAATATGATTGATATGAGATACATAAAATATTTTATTACCTTCATTTGATTTTTTATATTTTAATAGAGCACTATTCAATTATATTTCTAATTTTCAGTTTTGATAATATTGATGATTACTATATATTCATATTCACACAACATCATGATTGATACACATACATCAAGGTGATACTAGTTTATAAGATAGGAGAGAAAAACATATTTTTTTTTTAAGTAGATAGATAAATATTACATTTATAACATATAAATATATATTGTTATGTTTATAGCTCAAGTATAAAACTATTTCTTCTTATTAACATTATTGACAAATATAAAATAATGTTAGCTTAACATTTTTCAACGGCATAATAAAGAAAAAGACAGCGAAGTTTCGAATTTCCTAAGTCCCAAAGAGACATTGGCTGGTCCAATTTTGTTAATAAGACGTAGTAACGGCAACTTATAAAAAAAAAAGACGTAGTAACGGCGACAGTGTCCCCCAAAGGATACCACAGAGACAGAGGTATCAAGTTTCTCTTCATTATTTTTTAACTTTTGCTCTGAAAGTTTTTTGCTTATTATCTGATCCTTGTAACAGTGAAATTACTTGTAGTCACAATCTTTCTTACCTATAAAATTTCTCTTTTTGACTAATAATACAAACTTAAACAATCTCCTACGAGAGAGTGTTCTTTTTAGTTCTTACAACCTCTTTTGGTTTGAGTATCCTCATTTAGGATAATTTGATTCTTGATTTCATTTTAGATGCTCGAACGATGATATATAATTTTTCTTTTGTTTGATTAATGAAAGTGTCATCCAATAAAAAAAAACCCTCTATTTCGAACGTAGTGGGCCAATAATAATGGGCCAGGCCCAAATTATTACAGAGCCCAGGGTAGCCTGGGATTGCATTTAAAGGCAACTAATGTCATCTTCGGTGGAACAAGAAGTTGGAAGAGAGAGAAGATGGAGTACAAGTGCGTAAGGTGTGGGTTTAAGCTTAAGACCCTCTACGTCCAGTACTCGCCTGGGAACATCCGCCTCATGAAATGCGTAACCGATCCCTACCCTTTTCGCAATTACGGATTTACCCTTTAAAGTTGTTTGCTTTTCCTTTATTCACCTGCTTTTTTGTGCTGGTAGGAGAATTGCAAGGCAGTAGCGGATGAGTACATCGAATGCGAGTTCATGGTAAATTCGCAATCTTTTTCGAATGCGTTCGCTCTTTTTCCGGGGTTTTTTAATCCCTGTGGTAGTAATTTAGTGGATTTGGTTTAGCTTTTTATTTAGTTTTTGTGTTTGAATTGGAATTGTGTGTTTGTGTGTGTTGGATTGGGCCAGATTGTGTTGATTGACTTGATCCTGCACAAACCCGAGGCGTATCGACATGTTCTTTATAATGTGATTAATCACGAATCTGCTTCTTTTAAGGTAATCCCTTTTCGATTTTGGTGTTTATTTTGTAGCTTTTGTTAGAAAGGCGTGTTGGTGCAATTGGATTTGTAATTTTCGCTTTTAATGTTGTGATGAAAGAGCGCTAAGACGGGGTTTGCTTTTCAGAAACTTTTGTGGAAGTTAGCTTGCGTGTTCCTCCTTCTGGATGCATGTATCCCTTCTTGATCCCCTGGTTTTCTAGTTTAGATTGCTTCATTATGTCTCGGTGCTCAAAATTGACTTGGAGTGCGTTAGCTGTTTAAGACAGAAGTCTGCTTTTGAGGAGAAACGTTGAGGATTCCAGCTCTTCTTTGGGACACCATTCCACAATTTTATTGTGTCAAGAGGTTAGTTGTGTTGCAGTTTTGCTTTAGTGGTACTTCCCACAATTTTACAATTGATTATTATGGTTGTGATTGAAGTATGCGATTTTCAGCAACTCATTTATGTGGTGTAGGTGTTCAGAGATGTCATGCTTGGGAACTTCATGTTCCTTTCCGCATTTTTTGTCGGAACTAGGATTTTTCTAGGTACATCTATCTCACTTTCCAGGTAATGATTTTTCTTGGACGGCTATTCTTTGGGATTTAGATTTAGATTCATCTGATATTGTCTTAATTGTTAGTGAGACAACCATCTAATGGATGCTGATGCTTATAAACTAAAAGGTCAACCGTCAGAATCTAAATGTGGAATGCTACAACACCCTTGATGAGTGAAAATAGAAGGACCTAGAAGACATGATGATGAGTGTTTGTATTGCAACACTAATACTTTCCTTTTCCGTATTGGTCGTTCTCTTCAATTTTGATAGATTAAGGTAAGAAAAAGTGACCTAGAACATTGAGAGGTTCGCCCCGCGTCTATTTGTAAAACAATTTTAGTAGCAGGAGTGCTGATGAACATTTCTTCAACAAGGGAACAAGTGGACGTAGGCTATTAGCCAGCTTGCTGTTTCTATGTATATGTTGTCCCTGATCTAACTTTCAAATAATTTTTTTCTCTGATCTGAGAACGAAGAAAGTACCATGATTTTTCCTCATCAATTGCGCAGGTGGAGAGACCTTATTCTTGCAATACTGGTTTCAAGTTACTTCAAGGTTTTTCTTTTGACCATGATGGTATGGACTCAACTTTAAAGGCACAGTTCACTGCTTCCAAGATTACCGGAATCTTATTCTGACAACCCACAAAATATCTTATGCTTGGTTGTGGCAAGCAGGTTTGGGAGTTCCCGTCTTCTGTGATTTTCATCATTGATTTGTTTTTACTATCATCCAATGCTGTGGCATTACAAGGTGAGGTGATTGAAGCATTTACTAATACTACATGCATGAATTTTTCTATTATCCTCTTCTATATGCTTTTCATGGCTACAGTTTGTCACTGCATTTTATCGTGGTCTAATTTCTTTTCTATTCGCGCATATTTGCTTGCTTCCATCATAATTATAAACTACATTTGCTTGTCTCGCTGCCTTTCTTTGTTCCACGGCCACCAATAAAAGTTATTAAAAGACATTTCCAAATGTCCCCTTTCTCTTAAAATAAGTATTGGTAGCTCGTCTTCTGGGTCGTTTTGTTGCCCCTGTATTCTGATGTTTTATGAATTTGGGGTTCACCTACTTGCCTTCCCGATGTTTATTCTCATTTTAAGATAAATAATTCTTTCTAATTTCGCATTTTGTCTTTGTTTCATCTTGGTGCAGTGACAACTGATTCAGTAATTGGTAGATGCACGGCAGTCTGTCTTTGTGCACATGCTTTGAAGTTACTTGCTACTCAGGTTCCAAGCTTCACATATTAACTCAGTCCACAGCTTTCATTTGTTTCTGCCTCCACTTTATCACCCCATGAGCCAGACCTTAACTTTGGTATCGACCATAATCAAGATCAATGTGTTCTACCCATAGACAGCAACTCGTCAGGCCGCCCATTATTATTGGCATTGAGCCTAAGTGAGATCAATGTACTCTATTCATAGTCAGCAACCTTAATATATGTAGATCATTAATGTTGGCTCCCTCCTTACAAGACCAGCTAGACCTTAACATGGCCCTGTAATTTTATTCTATGCTCATGTGCTTGTGAGAACATGGCATCGACGGTTCCAGAGTAGTGCATTGCCTTTGTACCCAGAGTAGTGCATTGCCTTTGTACTAGTCACATAAATGTGATACAACAATCTTAAAATTTGATAAACATGATACTGTGATCTACTTGATTATCAGTGTGGTGAAGAATTTATATTTTACGAGAAAATCTTAGTTCAACAGTTGCAGATATAAATTATATCCTTATCATCTAAACTCGTTTTATTTGGACAAACTTGTTAGCTAGCTGTCCAAACTAACAGTTTCTGCATCATTACATTTTTTTATCTCACCCAACGCCCAGTTTGTTTATAGTGTGACTAACATGACCACGAATCTCGTTTAAAAAAAATCAGCGAGGTTGTAACTTTAGGCTCTTATAATATTTTGTTTAGAATAATTAACTGGGAGTTTTACTATTGGCTTTGAATTTGAACTTCGAGAATGCAATTTATTTGCTTTGAAAGGCTTGACCATCACTCAAAAGGTCTGCTCAGACTTAAATCTTGATTTCTTGATTTGACAAGATAATCTAAAATCTAAAAGCTCCTATGTTACATAAAATGACACTAATTCAGATCAACCGCCTTTGCGTGCCTTTGGAAAATTAATAGAGATCCTTGATATATTTGTTTATACTGTTTCAAATTGGCACCGGAGTCAATCAGTGTATATCCAAAAGATTCGACAAAAATGACGCACTAGAGTAAACGCCTACTGCCTTCCATGTCTCTCTCTGTCATGAACTGCAGACTCCTATCAGTGGTGTTTCACCAGGATGGCACCACCCTACTCAGCAACTGTATAATGACCACTACAATCAAAATCAGACCAACGATCATATTAACAAGGTAGACGGATCCCGGGGCTGTCGGATGCGACGATGCAGTTTTTCTGTTGATGAAAGAGTTTGTCTCGGTGTTAGTAACAGATGCACTTGCTTGAGGTGGCCAGAGCCAGACCTTCTTCAGATCAGTCACCTTCCCACTGTTTCTGCAACTGTGCAGCGTATTTCCTCCGGCCTGCATAAGGAGTTTAAGTAGATTTTAATCAAGTCACTGGAAGAGGTCTACTGCTTCTATCTATAACCATCTTGCAGACTGATTTACTAACCAGGTTTGCGGTGTTGGTGGTCGGGAAAACAACCTGTGGCTGCCTTTTGCAGCGCATTAGAGAAATGTTCTGGTATGGAATTCCAAGAAACTCAGGCTTTGCATAATCTTCAATGAATTCAAAATTCCTGGTCTGGTCCACCCTGTAACAGTGCTCCGTGGGTCCTTGTGGTTTGTGATCATCAGGAAACAGATGTACGTGTTTGACAGACTCCTCTGGATCAACCAGGAACTGATCTGCAAATGATTGATCTACTTGGTCCTCACCGTCCTCGGAAAGATGGTGATTGACCGTTGACCAATTCTCACTAGAAATGTCCTGGGATGCAAGATCATTCGTATCAAACTCAGTGTCTGAGACATCCTGGGGTCGCTGAATTTGAATTATGTCCTCCTGCAGCAATTTTCATAGAGCAAACATCTCAACAACTACAAACGAACTTTTCCCCAAGTCCAAAATCTGAAAATTACGAACACAATCATACAAGCAAAAGCATGAATGGTCGGTCCATCCTCCTACCGGTTCAGCTTCTTCGAGGATCGAACCAGTGATCTGTTCATCCTCCTTATACTTCAGCTTGCAGAAAACAAATTCCGTCTGCACAAGCCCGCAGACAAAAAGTTAGTATCCATAGTCGTTGAGCTTTTAAACAAGCACCTCATACTTCTTTCAAGCTATATCCAAGATTAAGCTGCATAAAGACACGGACAAGTATACTACTGCATTTTACTGTATTATTTAAGAACACAAAACCCTCGTAGTCCCTACCCGACTCAACAACAAATTAGATCATCCTGTGGGACCCGGGAACAGAAGCTACATTGACCGGTCCGAAAAAAAGACCACCGACCTCGGATTCTTCAACCTACCAATATAATAACAACCAACGACAAAAGAAGCAAAGCAGTAAATAAAGAGAGCAGAGTAAAAACCTGGGCAGGTGACACATTATGAACTTGGTACTCGTGGATGACCCAGGGGGTTAGGACGGACCCGTCAGTACTCGACTTGAAATAGAACAACAAAGTCCGCTTGGTCCCAATCTCCGCACCGTCCTCTCCCCTTATGGGTCGGACCTTCCCTGTGGGCTTCCAGTACCCGGACCCGGTGGTCCTCTTCGTCCTCTTACTGTTCATGTACTTGTACTCCGGCCGGCAAAAGAAGTACCACACCTCATCGTCCTTTAGTACCGACATTCCTGAGCCAAAACAGAAAACAGACAACGACCCGTTTGGTGTTACGCGTCGTTTGAGCTCAAAGTTGCAAACTTCAAACAACCCAGAAAAGAAAGATACGATCTTTAAAGTTCTTGGTTACTAGTTATTATTACCGGGATTCCTGAAACCCAAAACAGAAAACAGACAACGACCCAGTTGGTGTTTCACTTCGTTTTAGCTCAAAGTTGATAACTTTAACTTGCCAGGAAAAGAAAGTTACAATCTTTGAGGTTCTTGAAGTTGTTCTTACCGGGTAACTCCCAGGGCTCGTGGCGGAAGAGATCAATGTCGCCAACCACGTGGCCGAAATCGTGACGGTCCATTCTCTTGAGGAGGTAGTCGTTGATGATCTCCCGGTCGTTCGGTCGGAACCTGTAGCCTATCGTCGTCGTCATTGGCTCCTCCTCCAATGGGGCGGGTGCAAGAGCCAACTTGGTGGAGAAGGGAGAGAGGGTGGTTGACTTCTCTTTGACCCTGTCTCTCTTTCCTTTTTTTTATTATTTATTATTCGGTTAATATTTTTTTGTAAACTAAGACCAAAGGTGGCGTTGTTCTTATATAATGAGGGGGACATTTGGGTACCAGGAATTTTGGTCGGTGGATCATGAGCAGTTGAACGTTGTGGACTTTAATTTGGGGGATCAAATATGAATTATTTGATGTATTAGATATATATTAACCAAAATATACATGTAAATAAAATAGTTCTTTGCTCTTTGTTTGTAATTAATAAAAATATTGGTTTTTTAGCCGTTTGCAATGATTTCAACGAGTTACCATCATTCATCCTTTGTTAAATGATTTTATTTTGTCCCGTTTACATGTTAGTCTTCGTCAGCAGAATCGGATAAAAGACAAAAGAGACGGACCTGCAACAGAAGTACTATCAATTCTTTTCAGGTAAATTTATTCGTAAATTTATATATTTACATTCTTTGAGTTCAATTTTTCATATCACCAGTTCGCAAAACTCTCATTGAAAGCATATTAAGATAACACTTTACAAAACGACTTAAAAAAAGAGTTTGTAAGGATTGCTATCGTTTTTTAAGATTTTTATATGCAATTATATATATAAATATATAATCATAATCATAATTTAATTAATAAAATAAATTTATTAACAATATAAACTTACATACTTATATATTGTAGTGCGATCACTGCGATTACCACAAGATTTGAACGGAGTCTAATTACTTATATATTGTAGTGCGACTACCACAAGATTTGATCAACGGAGTCTAATTATTCCTTAGTCCTTGCTTACGAGTACTCGAAGTCGAGAACAATTTTACGGATTAGATCGAAAAATACAAGAATTAAAATTGAAACTTCAAATTTTTATGCATATCTAAATTGAAGTGTATAAATTTTAGTGCAAATTACTTCCTAGTTCCTGGTCTTAATTGAATTTTCCTATTGGTCCCTACTTTCTCATAAATGATTTAGCCGTCCCTGAAATTTGAAAAAATATTGGTCTCAGGTCCCTGGTTGACTTCAGAATCTATTTTTTTATTTTTTTCACATGTAAAATGACTATTTTACCCTTTTGCAAAAAGACAAAAATAATACTCTTTTGTTTTTTTGTGAAGGGTAAAAAAGTCATTTCACATGTCCAAAAATGAAAAAAAGAGGCTGATTTGGTCGATGAGGACCCTAGACAAACATTTTCTCATAAAACATGGATGAATTACTCATTTATGAGAAAGGAGAGACCCGGTAAGAGAATTATGTTAAGTCTAGGGACTAAAAGGTAATTTGCCCAAATTTTATTTTCATCTGTACACATTTTACATGTGAGAAATTGCCACCAATAATTGACGCATCGTCATCTAGGTAACAAAGCTACATGTTAACGTGGTACGTTTTAACACATGCAAGTCTTGTGACAAGTCAATGACAAATTAGTGTGTCAAAGTCCACATTGTTCCATGATCGTTCATAGGTTAAGCTCATGTTTGGCCCATCATTGGTGTCTAAAACCCAATACTTTTATATGATTTTTTTTGGGTAGTTTTCAATTTTCTTATATTAATTGAGGCAAATTATTCTAAGGTTTGTTTGACCTTTATCACTCTCTTAATAGATCTATCACTATTATAAGAAGATTATATAATTTCTCAAGTTTTTTATTAATACACTATTGGGTGTTGAGTCCAAAATATTATATTTTCTCTTACAAAATTTACTTGAAATGATAAAAATATTGTTCTCACTAAAAAAATTGATAAAAACTAAACTAAACACGAACTTAAATTTAACATTCAAGAATGGATTCATCTATAGACACCAATCAACCCACCACTGACCTGTTCCAAACCCCTAAAACTTAACCGATTAAATGACACCCAAATCTAACCCCTAATCTAACTAAGCTAATTTTTAAACAAATCTAATTAACATGAGTTGACCTATTAACCCCTAATCCAAACCCTAATCTGATTGACTCATTAACCCCAAATCCAATTCCCTAGGAGTTGCAGTTTTCGGAAAGGAGGCGATCGTGTCCAAAAATACAGACGGAGAGCTCACTGTCAATACGGCGACTTTCAAATATCCGACCCTTTTCGTCATATTGATACGCTGATTAAGGAAAAATTGACTCGGACGTGAAGCAAAAGAAATAAAAAATTACCACACCTGACCCTCTGACGTAATTTGATCTGATTCATAAAGAAAATTTAGTTAGAACTTCATTAA
>SOPF01026887.1:0-28117 GCA_012979155.1 Hypericum perforatum
AGATAGAGAGATTTATGGTTAATTATGATTAATTACGAGGAGAGAGGGAGAGAGAGATTTAGATTAAAAAACAAAAATAAAAAATAAAAGGCAATTAAATAATGCTGCCGGGTTCCACCATCCCCTTTTCCGCGGTTGCTCCCCGTCTTCTGTTGCCTCCTTTTTTTTTTTAAAAAAAAATATATATTTTCGCAGGCCCCATCATCCCTCCCCTTCCCCTGGGCGCCGGTGCAAGTGGTCTTATCAATACTACATAATTCACCCATTAGACAAGCAAGGGACCCTCACCATTATCAATCCTACGTAAGAGGAATTTTCTTCATGGGAGTGGATTTTCTTCGTGAAAGTTTTACTTTTCTGATTTAATTTTTATTATAAAATTTTTTGTTTGATGACGTGGTCATGGTTGGTCATGAATAAAGATGTTAAATGGGTAGGGTGGATTGAATTATATGTTGATGAGAAAAAAAATTTATCGTTCAATTGACTAGGTTATAAGTGGTCATATGATAAACATAGTCCTTTTCTCTCTCCTCCAGTATAGAAGAGTTTGGCGTACTCTCAGGGGTAGAAAGGTAATCTTCAATTGCCACCATTTTTTTCAGAAATATTTTTTCCCATTTAGAATCCTGATAATCGTTTGGATAATAATTAATAAGTCTCACGCCTCCGGTGAGAGACTGACTAGCAAGCACATTTAGGCGTAAGAAAACACCTCTACCCAGAGAAGTTAGCTCATTTTCATCGATTGAGACTAGTCCTTGAAACTTTCTTCCAATCTTCTCGGCCATGCCTCAGACAAATAAGCTTGCGAGGGAGTCCATGCACTTTTTTTTTTCACTAAGACAAGGTCAGGATCCCAGTCTAGCTACTGGTCTCACTCTAGTACCAGGTCCGGTCCTAGATTTTGGAGAGAAGTTTCTTTCAGCATTAATTTAGGAAGCTAAGTCGCTATCAACTTAATTTTGGTCCATGGATCTGTGTTTTTCTTCTAGTTTACAAAAGAGTTGTTGGGGTGAGTAAATGAGAGGAGGGGGAGGCTAGTTAAGCGACGTAGAGGTTGGTGACAGCTGTTTTTGTGTACGTTATTATTTTTTTTCCTGTAGTTGGATGCAATAATTTTTATCAAATTATTTTATTTTTTTCTCTCCTCTAGGGTTTTAAAAAACGACTCAGAGGTTGACTTGGATTTGGCTTCGATCCCGAGTCAATTAGTCCAACCGGCCCAATCAGCAGTCGGACCAGAATTATTTTTTATTTATATTTTAATATAATTTTTTCAAATATAGATAGATATATAAGAAAATAATCTACAAATTTTACTAAAAATATATAAAAATATCAAAATTCTGGTTGAATCGCCCGGTCCGTCCCAATTTTCTGAAAATTGCCTGATTCGACCAAAAATTGGGCGATTTATAAAGTTACTATTTTTCTGGTCAAACTCAAAATGTTCTATGTCACAATTTGCAGTCCAGATTGCCTTTTTTAAAACCTTGCTCTCCTCTCGCTTTTTTTTTTATTTATGAGAGGGAAAGAAAAAAGGAAAAAGACAGAGGAGAGAAAAAACAAACAAAATAATTTGGTAACAAATAATGCATCCAACTACAGGAAAAATAATAATAATGTATACAAAAACAGCTGTCAAATAGTGAAATGGACGTCGATTTACGGCAATCCTTCCACGCCAAGCAACACGATTTACACTAGTGACATTTTTTAGCCAAATTGGTATCTTGTTATTTTTATTCTTATTGATTTAAATTTGAATTAAGCAAATTTTAAGTAAAATTTTCAATATTTAATATTATTATGTTCATAATAATTTGAACTCAAATCTTTTGCTTCAGTTAAAAACAACATAATCACTAATTTATCTAAGTATTTCTTCTCATCAATGATATTTGAATGAAAATTAGGAAAGAGAAATTCAAACTTAAAAAATGAATATTTAGTTAGGGATACTAAATCTACTTGTTCGTATGGTTACGAACCTATCATAAGATTTTCGCACCAATAATCACCATCGTTCTAGTATCTACTGATGATTTTGGGACCGCCACTTTCAGTTATCGACGTGGTTGTTTGATTGCGACTTTTTTGTTCATCGAGATTGACGGATGACCTTGTCCCGGGAAAAAACGTGTCCCCCGAATAATAGAGGTGTAATACTTGCAACCACGTAAGAATATTTCATGGATAAAAAGACGACAGAGCCTATCTTTACTTTAGGAATTGGTGGTTAGTTTAGAAATAGAAAAAATATTTTAGAGTGCTGCCAAGATATATATATATTATCACGGGTCTGTATTGTCGGAAAATTGACAGAATTACCAAACTACTTATAAAATTTTATACTGTTACAGAGAAATGTAATAAAAGCATAGGAGTTCCATGAACTTTGACCTGATTTTTTATGCGTAAAATTATTAACGGCAGTAGTTAAATTAAGTAAAAATTATAATCAATCTCTTGAAATTTATTGTATTTAAAATTCGGTCCCCAAATTATGGTAATACAAGAATTGCTTCCATGTCCCCGACCTAAAAGATAAAATATTTCTCTGTTTCTCTCGCTTGGGCTTCATCATCCTCCATAACTCTAAAACAAAATACATGCTTAACTCATATCTTCTTATTTTTAATAAGAATTAAAATTAATTTGAGAAAATTAAAATTGTAAAACCCTGAAATTAAAAGAGAAAATTAATCAAAAAGAATAAAACTAGCCTAATAAAACCAAGAACAATAAACTCAGAAATTTTAGAAAAGAGAACAATATACCAGAAATTAATCAATTAAAGCCGATCATTTGCTAAGAGTGGTCCGCTGCTAGGTTCGTCCATCACAGCATATTAAAGTGGTTGATTAAAATTAAACCCCGAAAACCAGTGGAGGCAACTTGATCTTTTGTCACCGGAACATCAAACTTCAGATAGAAGTTACCTTATTTGAACTTCCGAACCGTCGATCTCAACTTCGTCGGCCATCTTGGAAACCAGGTCAGCTTCAAGTTCATGGGGGTCTGTCTCCGTCGACCTCGGGTCCGCCGAGCCGGAGACCAGGTTCATCGTCTTCATCGCCGGTAAAGTCATCGAGAACAGAGAACAAGAAGAGGGGAGAGATATTTTGTTGAGGTGGCAGGGCCAAGTTGGTTTTTTTCCTTTTTAGATTTTTTTAAAATATTCGTATTATTTTGTTGAACTAACGTAAATAATTTTATATATTTTTTAGAATTAATATGGTTTAGAAACTTAGTAGAATTTTTATGTGATCAAGAATCCTTTGAAATCTATAAACAGAATTTAATCTTATTTTATTTTTATTCACTAATTAATTCAAAAATAAATGATCCTACTTTCCAAAATTTTGAACCTAGTTCTAATTTTAGTTGTAATAATTTGTTAGTCAATTTTTTGATTCAAATTTACGAGGTCATTATTCTTAAAAAAACACGCCAATATTGCTTAACGGGAACATTCTACTCCACGACGAATGCGTACTATTAATAAGGAGCGGGAATGTTGTGATGAACGCTTGATAAAAGACTATCAAAATATGAATACTCTATTAACACATCAAATCTTCATCAAACTTTATGATTGATAACATATAAATTCATAATAGAGAAGTTCATTGGTCTAAGAAAAGACTTAATTGAACATGTTTGACAAAATTTTGGTAGTCATAATTTATTATGTAAATATGTTTAATTTTATTATGTAAGTAGCAATTATTTCTAATTATTTTATTCATATTATAAAATTATGATTTTTGTTGGCTAAAAATTAATTCAAATTTTGTAAATTTATTCTAAATCATATGTAAATTTATTTTTAATTAACTATAGTAAAAAATATATATAGTTGATAAGAAGTAGTGAACATCAAAAACACATTAAATATATAGATAAATTTGATGTGGCATAGTGGGGTGACACGACTGTCGCATTGGAAACCATAGGGGATGGTATTATGAACAATGAACATTAACGAATTGCAGAGATACAAATAGAAAGGATCAACAGCTAAACACAGGTGTCGAATTATAATTACGTAGCATCATTAAAAGAATGAGTTTTGTTAAATTAAATTTGAATTAATTTAAATTAATTAATATAATAATATTAAAAATCAAATTGTTTCAAAAAATACAATATAAGTTAAATTGAATATGATACTTGGATAATAAATATGAATAACAATCTTATTTTTTTTCTCCAAATTGTCTTCAATAAAAAATTTTGCTTTCCTAATGTCGATGCTAACAATATATTAATAATGTTTTATAGCTGATAATGAAAAATTATAAGAAAAGGTTGATTGGCTTGGTTAATTTAGTGATAACCTTTTTTAGTATAATTGAAGGAGGATCAAGAATTACCAGAATCGAACAACTAAACTGTATTGGGCCCCATCAGTCAAATAAACCTCCAGTTAACTGCCGCTGCACGTAATCCAGTCCACATATTTCTTCTTAATTTATTGCGAATCCCTGACTTAATGGGAAATTAATCAATTATTATCCTTGTCCGTCCAACCAAGACGAGTGAAAAATCTTCATAGACCGGGTTAGGTGTGAATAATTCATCTAGTTCAAATATACATTAGTAGATTCCAATAGGGAAATTTTATAAAAGATATTTTCTTTTTGTGGTATCACACTTATTTTTTTTGTTAATAACTAAATATATATTTTTAATGTATGTCCTCACGGAAATTAAAAATTGACTCAAGCAAAAATTAACGATCTACAAATTAAAATTTAATTTTAAAAAATTATATATTCTTCATGTTACCCACGGTTCCCAAATTTTTTGGTTTCGCCGATGTTTCTTATATATTCTATCGTGACCAAATTGGTAGTTTGGGACCATTTCCACTAGAAAAAAAAACAAACTTTTTGCTTAGAATTGATAAGTCTTACGAACCCAACAGGGAAAAGAAGGAAAAGTCAAAAGCGGTTTTCTTCTATATAAGTACTAAGCAAGTGAACACACAAAAACATAAAATATACTACTACTATGCCAATTAAATATCTTGCTGAGGAAAACCCACAGGGAGACATGGGGGCGGTACTAAAACAAAGCTTGCTGTTGGCTGTTTTGGGGTTAAGTCTCTTGTTTGGGATGACAGAAGCCCAGGGAGAAGTTCACTACTACAATTTTGTGGTAAGTTTAAATATCTGCTTCCCCTGATTTACTCGCCAAGTAATTATAATTGTAGACTCTACAATTTATCTTTATTGGAACTGAGTAGAACTATTAAAAGATAAAAACTCTATCAGAATAAATTAATTTTGTTTCCTACCTGGTATCCATGTGTATTATGTTATATCAACTCCTCGAATCAGTTATTATATTTCCCACTTGATGTTACTGCTTTTTTTAAAGAGTAGCTGTTATTACTTCTCTAATAGTCCACTACTATTCTTGTTAATCCTCGTCTTCTTTTTTTTTTTTTTCTGTAAGTACAAAATATTTTTAGAAATAGATAGTATCATAGTAATACACCAACCACAACTCCACCTATGCGCAAGAAGAGCACACAAGACGACAAAAAGTTCCCGCTAAATTACTTTCTGGTCCCTCATTTACAATAAAATTACATCTATGATTCTTGGTTATTGAAAAATTATTTAACTATCTTTATTTTTTGAAAAAAATATTGGTCTCTTGTTAATAGTTAATGTCATCACTCATTTTTTTTCTTCATGGAAATGAATAAAATATTCCTAATCAAAATATTAAAAAATTATCATCTTGAACCTCTATGAATACCAAGAATACTAAAAACACCAATATAGAAAATATTAAAAAATAAAATCAATCAGCCCTCAAACCAAGTCGACAAGGGTGACAATGCAAATGTTCCACGAGATGGAGATGGAATCGAGCGTTGAGCAAGTCCCTCTGAAAGAAATTGACGTTCAAACCATATCGTCAAAGAAGAAGTCTCCGGGGTGGTGTTCCTGACCAGTTCTGAAAATTAGGGCACTCTTTCAACATATTTTTAACATTAGCGTGGTATCAATGACTAAACCAAATTTTTTTATTAAGCTTGATCAGTTTTCTCATCAATCGAATACTAAAATATTTTTTTAATATTTTATTATATAAGAAACTTGCATTCTTGTAATAAATTCGTCAGTTTTATCGATATGAATTGATGCAAATAGTAAAAACATCATTGAAATAACTCTCGCCAATAGGATCAATGTTTACTTTTGAATTCAAGAGATTAAAAAAGAAAATTCCTGGCCATTTTGTATTCTTTTTCTTTCGAAATTCAATGAAATAACATTTATATGAAAACAAACATTAGTGTTGCAATAACTTAATTTGTTGCAATTAGCTATCTTTCGAAATGTATCAATTATTGATACATCAAAGTTGAACTACGATAAAAACAAAACTACAAAATAAACAAGTCACACCCGAAACGAGAGAAGCTTATGAAATGCATTTCATTAAATTATTAGCCCTTGTTTCACATTTTACTATGGGATAATTGTTTTGAACTCATAAGTTTGCTAAAATCATCGATTTAATTTCTCTAGTTTTAAAATATTAAATATTTTTTTAGTTTGCTGTAAAAGTATTATTTAGTCTGTTATCTGAGAATCGTATATTTTTTCTAGTCAGAGAATACTTGAATTTATCAAATTGTCCACGAGTGATAAATCTTACTAGAAATACATCTTTTGAACAAGGTTAAAGATTATATAATATCTTTATATAAAATGGAACATCTCTTGACAACAAATTAAATATCTAGTTTATTTTAATTTGAAATACACTACAATATTATAGATTATCAAAAGAATAATAAGATTCTCAACAAAGCTACTGAACTATTAACACTTTTTCCAAAATGACTTAGTTCCATCAAGAGTTTCTTAACCACCATCAACTCTTCCACAATCGTTGATAGAAGGAGCTTCTCCCCTAGATTTAGCTCGAAGAACTCACGGTTCTAACCAGCCAAGAATGGCATGGTTCTAGAATTCTCTCTCACCTCTCTCTTGCAACAAAAGAAAGAAATATACTAACAGATTTTGGCAGAGCGAATCGTATCCCCCTCCTGTTTTCCATTTCGTTATACATACATAGTTTCTAGAAGCTCAACACGTCACCACCTCACGCAGAGGATTTACAAACAGAAAACAAACCGACTTGGAACCACCAGGACAGCTGGCAAAAGTCCTCAAGTGGCTAAAACAAACTAAAACGTCAAAAGGAAATTAAAAGCCCAACACGCTGGCCCAAGAGTAATGAATCTCCTTGCTGCCCATTAGAAGCAATTCCTCAATTGACCGTTGCAGCAGCTACCATGGGAGCATCCGTCTCTGCAACAGCGACCATAGGGACCTCCATGCAACAATCGTGGCATTGGACATTTTTGAATACGCACAACCAACAAGTATTTTTTTTTCATGGCTCACCCCATCCAATCTACCGATACTTGTTTTTGTTGTTTGCACGACTATATTACAAGTGTTCCTTGCTATTTTTTGCTCTCTCTGATCTCTTAACCTAAGTATGAACATCGCACTTGCAATAAGAAAAAAGTCCATTTTAGTACCTTGTAGTTTAGCTTATTTCCAGCTAAGTCTTTGTGATTTAAAATTGTTAATTCGAGTCCAACTTCGTCTAATTTTTCTATTTAGGTCACCTCTGACCGGTTTGATTCATTTTGTTCATTTTGATCTGATCAAATCTGGCATTTTCAACGTTGATTGTCGACTCTGGTCGACTCTCCGAAGTGTCCCCGACGTGTGGATACTAGTTTCACACATCTTTGTTGCCAAAATCGTGAAATTGAGTTTCGAATTTTCGAATCGAATTGGTCAGAGGTGACCCAAATGGGAAAAATGGACAAAGTTGAACTCAAATTAACACATTTAAATCACAGGGACTTATCTGGGAACGGGCCAAAATACAAGATACTAAAGTGGACTTTTCCATGCAATTAATATTCTTGTACCTCATTTCATCATCAGAACCGAAAGGGGGAGGGAATAAAAGATTTGTCGGTGAATTTGATTTTTATAAAAAGGGCAAGTAAAATTTTAACACTGAAGAACAATTTTAAACTCAAGTATCCTTCTGCTTAAAAAAACACAATTTTGACATTAGGGACAAAATAATATCCTTGTAGCAATCTAAAAGGATTAAATTTGATTTTTTAAACTAGAGAAGCTGGATTAAAAATTTCAACTGAGGGTTCTGAAAAATTATCCCGTTTATTAATACGCCAGGTGGATACAAACCTTAATTATTTGATCTCATTTATATTCGTGCAGTGTGCCAACTAACACGGATGTTTGTTATTGCAGCTCCGAGAATCAAAGTTTACGAGGCTATGCAATACCACAAGCATTCTCACGGTGAACGGAAAATTTCCAGGGCCAACAATTCAAGTTCATAAAAATGACACTTTTTATGTCAACGTCCACAATCGAGGAAGCTACGGTGTCACAATTCATTGGTAAGGATATTTGATTTCCTAACTGCCTCGGGCAACATTATTTAATATGGAAACTAAAAGAAAAAAACGAGTTAGGTGATACTACGGTATAATACTCAAAATTTATAAATAAACAATTTATATGAAAAATATATTTTAGACATTTTTTCTATAGTAAGAAAATATTTACAGTACTTAAAAATTCAACAGCAATATCTAGCAGATGAGGGTATTGTTGCTGCGATTTACAATACTAAAATGGTAAGTATAATCGTTAAAACCTTGGTAGGGAGAGTGTTGTCTTTTTTATTACACCAAATTTGAATGTAGATTAGGTAATAAAGTATCAACTATCATATATTTTTGACAAAATTATTTCAGGCATGGAGTAAAAAATCCAAGAAACCCATGGTCAGATGGACCAGAAAATATTACCCAATGTCCGATTCAACCAGGAACCAACTTTACTTATAAGGTCATTCTAAGCACAGAAGAAGGCACTTTGTGGTGGCACGCTCATAACGATTGGACTCGTGCAACTGTCCATGGTGCTATCGTTATCTTGCCCGACAATGGAAGATTCCACAAAACTAAAACACCCTACGCACAAAAAATAATTATTCTTGGTATGTATATACTTGATGACACATTCATTTAGAATTTATAATTAGCAACATGATAATTTTAACATGTTCGATTATTTAGAATTACACAAGAAACAATAAACTATAGAAATGGCATGTTGAAAATCTTCATATGAGACAATAAATAAGTGATATCTCAACATTTATAAATCAGCTTGTCTTTTTTAAACTAGCGATGTAAGTAATCTATCATCTAAAAAAACAATATAAGTAATCTAAGTGTATTAGCTAAATAGTTTAACTAAACCGTTCCGTTATATATTTATTTGGCAGGATCTTGGTTTAAAAAGAACGCAAGGACAGTAGCGTTAACAAATCTTGCCAACGGTAGCGACCCAGCTGCCTCCGATGGATACACTATTAACGGCCAACCGGGCGATCTCTATGACTGCTCAAACAGTAAGTACATACATTATACATACATATGATTTGGAAAGTCTAGTTTTAGTATGGTGACAACTTAAATATCATTTGATTTATTGGATACCATGAATACTCATTGACACTAAATAGATGATTTTTTGAACTTATCAACAAACTCAGAACATTATTTGCTATGATAATTTGAAGCCGATAATTTGACAGTGACTAAAATAATTATGAACCATATCTTACAGAAACCACATTTCGCATGCGAGTCAAGCACGGTAAGACCTATTTGCTCCGCATAATCAACGCGGTGGTGAACGAAGAACAGTTCTTCGGAATCGCCAACCACTCCCTAACCGTGATCGGACAAGACGCCGCCTACTTGAAGCCATTCACCACAAACTACATAATGATCACGCCAGGGCAAACGTTCGACGTCCTAGTGAATGCCAACCAAACTCCGAGCTACTACTACATGGCCTCTAAACCCTTCAACGACTTCGGCGCTAACGACCCTTTTAGCAACACTACCGCAACGGCCATCTTCCGGTACTTCGGCAAGAACGTCACCCGTCCGTCCAATATGCCTCTCCCGGACCTGCCGAGTGTCGATAACGACACGGCGGTGTCCAACTTCACCAGCCAGTTGAGGAGTTTGGACAGCTACGGCCACCCGTTCGACCTACCGAAGAAGATCAACCAGCGACTTGTTATTGCTGTTTCGGTGAACCAGCTGACGTGCGAGGATGCTAGTTGTGGTCCTGGGAATAGCGTGGCCATTGGTGCGAGCTTGAACAACATCAGCTTTCAGACCAAGAGCATCAGCATCCTCCAGGCTTATTACAAGTACGCATCACTCTTTATTACCTCATTAATCATGTATGCACGCGAGTATATATAATTTGTTAACTGTATTAATCAGAAAAATGTTACAATAAAACTAGGTTAAAGTACACAAATTTTACTTTGTTTTTTTTAATTCTCTAACCTAGTGATTGAAATTTTAGATAACTGAAAACCATGTTAAACATGTTAGCCCTGGTTATTTCACCTATCTCACGTGCCATGTTATATTATTAATATTTTTTTGCTCGGAGTTTTGTTTTGGAAAACGTCTTACTAGTTAGAGAAAATTGACAAATTTGATAACTTTTGGATTCAAATTGTCCAAAATTAGGCAACGGTTTGTCCATGTATTTCTAGTGGATGTCTCTTGGTTACCAGTAATGAAAATAGTTATCACCTGAGAATTCAGAATCACAAATTAATGGCGCATCAAAACACGAAACTAATGGAAATTAACCAATCAAACTAAGAGAGAAATTCGTTTGTTACAGCAACGTGAACGGTGTGTATAGCACCAACTTCCCAGACAATCCACCGGCTTTCAACTTCACCGGAAACACCTCCGACGTGTCGCCGTACACTATACACGGGACAAAGGTTAAGGTGTTGAACTACATGGATGGAGTGGAAATAGTGTTCCAAGGGACCAGTTTGCTATCCGGAGGGAACCACCCCATGCACATCCATGGCTTCAGCTTCTACCTCGTCGGAAAAGGAACCGGCAATTGGAACAACGTTACCGACCCTAAAACCTACAACCTCGACGACCCACCTCTCATCAACACCTTTGGTGTGCCCAGACTTGGATGGATCGCCCTCAGATTCGTCGCCAACAACCCTGGTAAGCCCTATCCAGAATTGGCTTCCAATGCCATGCATTTTTCATTTGGTTATAATTATTAATGGATTTGTTAGGTCAGCGGAATCTTAAACAAAAATGTTTAGAATACTCGTACATAATAGTAGCAAGAGATAACATATCGTTTAACTTGACCCTGAAACAATCATCAATATATTATGTGGAGATACACATTTATATATTACATATGTGAGATGATGTCTCTAGCCTGATTCTCTACCTACATTATTAGGTTAGAAAAATAGCCAACATATATAACCCAATTGGAACTTGAGACAAAACTTAACGATTCTAAATTTTGCAGGTGTATGGTTCATCCATTGTCATGTCGATAAGCACGCGCTATGGGGAATGCAGACGGTGCTTGTGGTGAGGAATGGGAAGACTGCGAATACGAGCATTCGAGCTCCTCCCTCTGGGATGCCTATTTGTTCAACTTAAGTGATCTGATTATATACCAACTTTATTATTGCTTAAATTTTTGTGTCGACGATAGTTTTACCTCGTATATCAGTAATTATATCTAAAATATGGTTATATAATTATTTTAGATTGATTTTATTTATCTATTGTGACATGTTGTCTATTGTGGCTTATATACTAATGACAAAATAAGATTTAAATGTGTAAAAATTCAAAAGTTCAAACTTTGGAATTATCATTGTATGTTATTTATATGAAAAAGGCATGCGTGAGGACCAATCATTCTAAAAATAATTACAATTTCTGTCACTAGCTTTGAGTATATCCCGGGCACAAGAGGAAGACGCATAAATAATTAGAACTTTCTTTTATTCTTTACTTTATCGTGAATTTAAAATGGGGTAAAAATTTTACCATGAAGCTTGTGGATGTTTTAGGTAGAATTTTTTTTTTCCAAAGGTAATTTATTAATGACACCATGGAATATACAAGCTTACTTAGTATGAAAATTCCTTTGCCATGGAGCAAAACAAGGTTGCAACCGTTGGGTTTGGTAAAACTTCATCTCTCAAAATTAAAAAATTGATCTCACTCATTAAATTTTCTAACTCTGTCCTTAGTTAAGCTGAATTTTTTTTTTCACATCGTCCTATAGAGTTGAAGACCAGGAGGAAAAAGAAAGGAAATAAACGGAACAAGAGAAGCAAAACTCCCCGAAAAGCTAAAAACAAAAAAAATAAAGAAGAAACTAGAAGAGGGAAGAGAAGCAAAAATTCTAGAAGGAGAAACGAAACCAAAGAGAAAGTTAAGAGCTCCCCAAATCATTAATTCCTGCTGAAATTTGCATGCGAAGCCAGGGCCAAGATGAAATTCTGACCCCCGTAAGATCGTGAGAAACTCGACCAGCTAGACCACTCGGCAAACATTCTAAGAGTAAGGACGATCATCCGATTATAGCAAACAACTTGTTAGTAAAGGAATCGTTACTCTTAATTTTTCCTTGCAAAACCATCCAAAGAAAACAGCTCACCTTATAAAAAATCAATCTCGCAAGACCTTTGTGAAGAACTTTAGGAGCAGAGATCGAAAATCCAGAGAACATAAGATCATAAAAGCCTTTAACAGAGAAGCCTCCAACAAGGTCAAGAAACCAAACATAATTATCAACCCAGGAGGTTTGCAAAGATCTAGAAGCAGGGCAGGGATAATAGTAGACATCAGTTCAGAAAGTGTTGAAGAATAAAGATCAATATCGGCTCAAGCCAAATCCGATACTTCCAATTCTAAGGCAATCCGACACAATCAGTCACAATTGGAAGCAATCGGACCCAATCGGACTAGATCGTCCTCAATTGGAAACTACTACTCAAGACCCCAGCGTATTATTCTCAAATTACCTCCAACGGGTCTTTCCTTTACAATTGAAGATCTCCTGCTCCAATTAGACTCGTCCGATTGAATACTTTCCTTTCGTACTCGCAATTACTGTAATTGTACATTACCAGCTATAATTATCGTTAGTTCAATAGCTTAGCTGTATAAATTAGGCTTGTAATCGGTGACTACTTTCTTACGACTGAATAATATTATCACCATTTCATTTTCTTAACATGGTATCAGAGCCTAATTATTGATCCTATTTCAATTGCCATAATCTTCCCACCATGTCGGTTGAAGATATTGCCGAAGGAACTACAGAAGTAGCAGTTTCAAATTCAGCGCCTTCAAGCATTGATTTACTGAGGAAGATTGCATAAGTTGATGGCAATACCAGCCTCAAAATTACCACCGTTTCTTTTGATGGGAAGAATTACTCGTCATGGTCAAAAGCTATCTTTATCGCCCTATGTGGTCGAGGGCACGTTGGCTTCATTAACGGAGACATACCAGCTCCGAAACCAACTGAACCACATTACCCAGAGTGGCGCATGTACGACCACCTGGTAATGTCATGGTTATTAAATTCTATCAACTCCGAACTTCATGATTTATTCAACTATACTACCTGCTCAAAAGTATTATGGGATTCGGTTAAAGCACTGTATTCACAACAAGAAAACTTTTACCAAATCTTTGAATTAAAGAAAGGGATGCTGACCTTGAGAAGGGAGATAGACCTTTTGTTGAGTATTTGAGCAGGTTACAATCAATGTGGGAGGAATTAATTAATTTACGACCCGTGACCACCGATCTCATGGTGATTAACAAAAGGGAAGAAGAAGATAGAATCTTCAAAGTCCTTCTGGGTCTTGGCCCAGAATTTGAAGTGCTTAGAGATTAAATTCTTACCGTAGCAGAGCTACCCTCCTTCAGCTCGATCTGTTCGCGAATCCAGAAAGATGAAACCCGCAAGAAGGTTGTAATCTCGTACCTGAAACCAGAACATGCTAACGAGTCCAACACCTTCATAGGCATTCACAAAGGCGGGTCCGCTCTTGCTGTCAAGAGGTTCACCAATTCAAGGAATGGACCACCCTTCAATCACAATAAGGAAGGTAAACCCAAACCTAATTACATCTATAATCACTGTGGTAAAGTAGGTCATACTATCGACAGATGTTGGATTTTAAACCCACATCTGAAAGTGAAATGAGAGAAGAGCTATAGAGAAAAGATCAATGCCTATCATGTTGCATCACCCAATGCACATCATGCGACAACCTCCTCAAGTTCAAATCAAAATCCAACAGTGTCTATCGAATACTTAGCTCAGCACGTCTTCCTACACTTGAAAGGAAACTCTGAGCTGAGTCTACCGCCAAAATTGAACCCTAGTGAAGGTAAAGAAGGTAAAAGTCTCTATTGCAACACTGCTATTTGTCTCTCATCAAAATTAAATCGCCCAGAAAATATCTGGATTGTTGATTCCAGAGCGAATGAGCATATGATTAATAATCAGTGTTACTTGTTTCATTTTCAATCAAATGATAACCAATCAATATTAATTGCCAATGGTGCGTCTGTTCCTATTACAGGGAAAGGTAAGATTAAATTATTTAACTCTCTGATTGCATCTAGTGCTATGCTCGTACCTGATTTAATGTGTAACTTGTTATCAATCAGCAAACTCACAATTGAACTTAATTGTCATGCCATTTTCACCGCAAAGTTTGTGATTTTTTAGGATTGCAAAACATCGAGGAAGATTGGTGAAGGAATCTTAATTAATGGGCTTTATGTTCTTCAATCACCCCCTATTGCTATGACCTCTACAAAATCAAACCCGTCTCTCATTTGGCATGATCGCCTTGGACATCCTAGTAATTTAATTCTTTCGAAAATTTTCCCTGATTTTGAAAAAGGACCTAATCATTGTGACAGTTGTGTGCTAGCTAAACATCGTAGACTTCCATTTCAGTCATCGAAGTCTAGTTATGACTCACCCTTTCAATTAGTGCACTCATATGTCTGGACTTCACCACAACCATCCTATGATGGGTTTCATTATTTTGTCTCTTTTATAGACCATTATAGTCGTGCTTGCTGGATTTATCTTATTAGACACAAAAGTGATATTTTTTTGAAATTCCAAGAATTTTATAATCTGGTCCGGAATCAATTCAATGCTCAGATCAAGGTGTTCCACACTAATAACGAAACTGAATACCAAAAAGATTTCAAACCTTTTCTAACAAGTGTAGGTATCATACATCAGACCTCATGTGTCTACACGCCTCAGCAGAATGGCGTGGTAGAAAGAAAAAATTGACACCTCCTTGAAGTTGCCCGATCAATCATGTTTAAGATGAACATGAAATGAGGATACTCGAGCGAAGCAATTCTCATGGCTTGCCACTTAATTAACCGATTTCCTAGCTCCATCCTCGATTTCAAAGCTCTAATCGAGGTATTACTCAACAAGAAGCCTAATTTATCTTATCTAAAAGTGTTCGGTTGTTGTGCTTATGTTCAGATTCCATCCGAGAAGAGGGATAAACTAGCAAAAAGGTCAATCCGGTGCATATTTCTTGGGTATTCTACAATGCAAAAAGGGTACAAATGTTATTTGCCCCCGACTAAGAAATTCTTCATCTCACGAGATGTGGAATTCTTAGAACATACTCCTTATTACGTTGAAACGAATCCAGAAAGTGATAATAGCAACACTGACTCACGCAAAGTTTGTGAGCCTGTACCTCCTAGTTTCTGCTCAATTAAAAAACTTGGTCTTAGCCCATTTTTGTAGGATACAACACAAAACTAGTGGCCAATTATTGAAGATGACAACGAGGACATGAATAATCCTAGAAGCCAAATTAATAATCGAGTAGCCCCTCACCTCAATCCAGGTACTCCGGTCAACTTTCCCCTCCAATTGGATATTATTGACTCTCAATGCGAGGTTCCTGATCAGCAGACAGTTTAATCCGAACATGATTTCCCTGATCAAAACCTTCGGAGATCCACTCGGGTAAAAATTCCTAGCTGTAAACTTTGGGATTTTAAAGTTTTTAATAGATATTACCCAATTGAATCATATATTAAATTAATTAAGCTAATTTGGGAAGTAAGCACAAAGCTTTTTTAAGTAGCATCGAACCAAAATCATTTTTTGAAGCTGTGAAACATAATTCGTGGAGACTTACAATGGCTGACGAACTTGATGCTTTAAATCGAAACAAAACTTGGACTATTTGTAACCTTCCCCCACACAAGAGTGCTATTGATTGTAAATGGATTTTTAAAATTAAATACCATAGTGATGGCACAATTGAGAGATATAAAGCGAGGCTCGTGGCTAAAGGTTTCACTCAAACCCATGGGATTGACTATAGTGAAATCTTTGCCCCCGTAGCCAAAATGAATACTATTCGTATTCTTCTTTTCGTTGCAGTTAATTTAGGTTGGCAACTTGAGCATATGGACGTAAAAAATGCCTTCTTATAAGGCAACTTGGAAGAAGAAATCTACCTCAACTTACCACCACGTCACATACAAGAAGGCTCAGGTAAAGTTTGTAGATTACACAAGGCAATTTATGGACTCAAGCAATCCCCGCGAGCTTGTTACAACAAACTCAGTAGAAAACTTGTCAGTCTCGGCTTCAAAAAATGCCACACTAATTCATCCTTATTCATTTACGACTCTCCGGAAGGTAAACTCATACTTTTAGTATATGTTGATGACATCTTGATTACTGGTTCTAACCTTGATCAGATCAACAAGTTGAAGAGTGATTTACATTCCCAATTTGATATAAAAGACTTGGGGAAATTAAAATACTTCCTCGGAATTGAGTTGGCCTACTCATCGAAAGGAATTTTCCTCAATCAACGTAAGTATGTATTAGATCTCCTTTACGAGGTAAAGAAATTGGGCTCCAAACCTTACCGAACACCTCTAGAACCGAACCTCAAGGTGTTAAATGACAAAGGTGAACTCTATCCTCACATTAATCGCTTTCAAAAATTAGTTAGTAAGCTAATTTATTTAACTATTATGAGACCTGACATTACCTATGCAGTGAGTTTAATTAGTTAAGTGATGCATTCCCCACGTGTACAACAAATTGAGATCATGGAGAGAATACTTAAGTATCTCAAAAATTGTCCGGGGAGAGGAATTCTTATGACCAAAAATGGTAATCTCAACATCCAGGCCTTCAGGGACTCCGATTATGCCGAATGCAAAAACAATCGTAGGTCTACATCGGGCTATTGCCTCTTTGTAGGGAACAATCCGGTTGTTTGGAGATCCAAAAAACAAAATGTGGTATCTTGTTTTAGTGCTGAAGCCGAATATCATGCAATGGCTGTTACTTTAACTAAAATTGTGTAGATTCAAAACCTTCTTACTGAGCTCAACTTTGATGTGTAGGTCCTCATTCCACTTTATTATGACAACGAGGCCGCCATACACATTGCTTCCAATTCCGTGTTCCACAAACGTACCAAGCACATCAAAATCGACTACCATTACATTCAGGAATGGGTTCAAGACGGCACCATTGTGACTCCCTACATTGAAAGCGATGACCAACCAGTAGACTTATTCACTAAAGCAGTAGGAACCGCCCTATTCGATGCACACCTCAACAAGTTAGGGATGTGTGACATATACACCCTAACTTTAGGGGGGATGTTAAAGAATAAAGATCAATATCGGCTCAAGCCAAATCCGATACTTCTAATTCAAAGGCAATCTGACATAATCAGTCATAATTGGAAGCAATCGGACCCAATCAGACTAGATCGTCCTCAATTGGAAACTACTACTCAAGACCCCATCGTATTATTCTCAAATTACCTCCAACGGGTCTTTCCTTTACAATTGAAGATCTCCTGCTCCAATTAGACTCGTTCGATTGAATACTTTCCTTTCGTACTCACAATTACTGTAATTGTACATTACCAGCTATAATTATCGCTAGTTCAATAGCTTAGCTGTACAAATTAGGCTTGTAATCAGTGACTACTTTCTTATGGCTGAATAATATTATCACCATTTCATTTTCTTAACAGAAAGCAAATCCAATTCACTAGCACAAAGGTTACGGAGTCAAGATAAAGTCTATCGCCAAGAGTCAACCTCCCAATTCCCGCAATTAAAGACCGTATCATCCTTATTCAAATTGATACGAAAGAGTCTAGGAAAGATGACCAAAAGAGTAGTCTCTGAAGCCCAAGGATTATGCCAAAATTTAACACAACTACCGTCTGAGAGAGAAATATCAATCTTCGAGCAAAAAAGATCTGCCATAGAGGAGTTAGAACAAGCCATCTTATAGATATGAGCATAAGTACAGTAGAACCAGGAAGGAAAGACATAGGAAACCAAGAGATAGGTCAGGAGGGCGATGGAGGGCCCTAATGATCTTAGCCCATAACACATTTGGTTCTGAAAGATAACGTCAGAACCACTTCAGAAACAAGGACTCCTTCTTCAAATCAAGATGAGATAGACCAAGGGTGCCACAATCTACAGGAAGATGAGCATCAATGTAGGAGATGAAGGAGAGAGTTCTCTTAACATGATCACCTCCCTAGATGAATCTCCGAATAAGCTGAGAAATTTGCAGCTGCGTGTCTTTCATTACTGTGAATAGACTTATATACATCTTAGGATGCTAGGGTTTTCATCCCCTACTAGTTACTTTGTACACAAGGAAACTACACATTCCTAATACAAGTGATACACTTCCTAAACAGAATCGTAGATTTTGTTAACCAATCTCTACACTCCCCCTCAAGTTGGCGTATGCGGGTTAACAATACCCAGCTTGCCTAGTAGATTGGTAAATCATTCTCGACTAAGAGCTTTCGTGAAGAGGTCCGCTAATTGGGTAACTGTCAAAATTTTATGCAGAATAATCTCTCCAGTTTAAATGCGCTCATGAACATAATGAGAGTCAATCTCCACGTGCTTTGTCTGCTCATGAAATACCAGATTCATGGCTATATGTAGGGCAACTTCATTGTCACAATACATCGACGTTCCTCTCGCTTGAGTTACACCAATGTCTTTTAGAAATTGGCGAAGCCATATCACTTTGCAAACAGTAGTTGCCATGGCTTTGTACTCTGCCTCAGTAGACAAACACGCTACCACTGACTGCTTTTTGCTATGCCAAAACATGGGCGAACCACCCAGCAAAATGAAAAACCCAGTTTGGGAGCATCGCATTGGGGGACACCTGCCATAATGACATCACAATAGGCTAATAACACATTACCTCCATCATTTTGGAGAAGAATCCCTTGCCCAACAGTACCCTTCATATACTCGACCACTCGTTTTGCTGCAACCATGTGTTCATTTCGGGGACTACTAATGAATTGACTAGTATTCTAACCGAGTAGGCGATGTCGGGTCAAGTGATGACCAGATACATAAGGCGCCCAATAAGTCACCTATATCTGGTTGGATCAGCCAACTCACGACCCTTATTGGTAGTAAGGTAATGATTTTGCTCTATTGGGAAAGTGGCTGGCCGACTTCCCTGTTTACCACAATCTTTCAACATATCTAGTGTATACTTTCGTTGGCTAAGTATAAGTCCACTTGTAGTCGATGTGGCCTCTATGCCCAAAAAGTACTTCAATGATCCCAAATCCTTGATTTCGAATAAGTTGTCAAGAGATTGCTTGATCTCGTCAATATTCCTCTTGTAGGTCCCTACTAGGATGATGTCGTCAACATATATAAGCGCTATTAGAGTGACTTCACCATTCTTGTACATGAATAATGAATTATCAGCCTTTGACTGAACAAAACCCTTCTTGAGCAAAGCCTCAGTGAACTTGTTATACCAACTCTTGGAGGCTTGTCGTAAGCCATACAATGATTTTTGTAGTCAACAAACTCTCTTATCTCCTGGTTTTTGAATCCATGAGGAACCTTGAGGTATACTTCTTCTTGTAGATCACCATGCAACAATACATTATTGACGTCCAATTGGTAAATCAACCAATTCTTCTTTATAACCACTGCTAGAAGGCATCACAAGGTTACCAATTTGGCAATAAGTATAAAAGTCTTATGAAAGTCCACCCCTTCCACTTGCTTGAAACCTCAAGCTACCAACCTTGCCTTGTACCTTTTAACCTCACCATTCGCTTTGAATTTCACCTTGTTGACCTATTTCGAGTTTACAACTCTCTTCCCTTTTGGAAACTCTAGAGCATCCAAGTGCCATTGGATTCAAGCACCCATATCTCACTTTGCACAGCCTCCTTCTAGTGATCGTGCTTTGTAGCTTTGAAAAAATTCTTGGGCTCATCATGAGAAGAAATCGCTGCAAGTAAAGCTTTGTGTGGTGGTGAAAATAACTCATAACTTACAAAGTGAGATAATGGATATACTGTTAAGTCACCAGATGGCTGAGTACATTCTTGCGAGGCAATGAAGGATGGCAAATAGACTTCAAAATTTTCCAGATTAGTCAGCAACTTTCAATTCTGTTTTGGTCGTCCATTTTCTTGAGTTTTCGAGAATTCCACTCTCAGTTCAATACTGACATTTTGATCTATTGTCCTCTCTTCATTATTCTGAGATTCAACATAGGGAATATTATATGTCTTATGAACTGCTGGAATTTCAATTGGCCAAATCATGACCTCTTCTTCAAAAATTGGCACTTCACCACCATTATGCTGGTAGTCTCGTTCCTTATATTTCTGACCAGCTATTTAGGCATGTTGAACTTGAGCAAACGGGAAAACATGCTCCAGGAATGTCACATCCCAACTTGTGATAGTTTCACCCGAGTCTAAGTTGTAGACTTTATAGCCCTTTTGTGAATGCAGGTAGCCTAGAAATACACATCATCTCCCTCTTTTGTTAAACTTGTCCCGGGGAATGCTGATGAACATAGGCCAAATGACCAGAGCTTATAAGGTGATCGTACGTCGTAGACTTGTTAAACAACATCTCATAGGGTATTTTGTGGTGAAGTACAACTGACGGCATCCTGTTGATGAGGTATACTGCCATTAATACACACTCACCCTAAAATTATATAGGAAGGTTTGCTTAGAATTGCAGCGTGCAAGCTATGTCAAGGATATGTCTATGTTAGCATTCAACCACACCATTCTGCTGAGGTGTATTGATGCATGACATTTGTAAGACAATCCCCACACTCCTATAAATTGCAGCATGCTGTTGGACTTAAAATCCGACCCATTGTCACTCTGAATACGTTTTATCTTTATACCAAACTGTCGTTCAATCATTATATAAAATTTTTGTAGGATCTCACCAACTTTGGACTTTTGTCTCATCAAGTAGACCCACACTCCTCGGCTGTAGTCGTCCACTGTTATGAGAAAGTATCTTGCCCTTGTCAGTGAACTCATATGATATGGTCCCTAGACATCACATTGAATCATATCAAAACACAAAGTTGATTTTATTGAACTTCTAGTAAACGACAATCTTGTATGTTTAGCTCGCAAGTAGGAGTCACAAAAAAATTCTTATCATCTACTTTATTCTGCAGAAAAGGAATACGCTTCATCTTCTATGTCGAACGATGCCCTATTCTCTTGTGCCAAGTCTGAAAATCATCTCGTCCTTGTACTGCCATTACCACCCCTCCATCAGGTACTATGTCAAGTTAGTACACGCCATCGCAGTGCCTACCCAGTCCAATATGGTTCTTCATAGGTAAGCCCTGCGCAGTGCAAGAATCATGAGAAAAAGTGAGAGAACAATTCATGTCCTTTGTTAAGTGACAAACAGAAATTAAGTTGCACTTGAAATCAGGAATATAAAGGACTCAGTCTAAAGTCAACTTCTCATCAGTTGAACTTTCCCGACTCCAAGGACTGGGATCTTGTCCCCATTAGGGATTTTCACTAGCGCATTCAACATTCTATCCAGTGGTCCCTGAAATAGGCTCTCATCAGAAGCAATATGCTCTGACGCTCCAGTCTATAATCCAAGTATTGGCATACAAAACCTTACCGGCCATGTTGATTGTCAGCTCAGGAGTCTTGCTATGTTGCTTACTCGATTTGCCATTCAGGTTGAGGTACTTGATCAAGTTGTTGTATTGATCTTTGGTCAACCCAGGAATTGGGCTATCTCCCGTCAATACAAGGGCAACCTTTGGTCCTGCTCCATTTGGTGACGGCTATCTTCCTTGCTTCTTTGAGGGTTCATTGTCTCTTTTCTTGACCCAGTCTGCGGATAGCTGATGATCTCGTAGCATTGGCCTTCTGTGTGACCAACCTTCCTACAATGCTGCGGGCTCACATCTCGGCTTCTCTCCCTTATTCTCTCGAAGTTAGAAGTTTACCCGTTCAGACTGAGCATGGAAGGCAACAACTTCTCCAGTTGATTGTCTCAGAACTGAGAGGTTTCTTTGTTGTTTGTCTCCAGCAATGAGGTGATAAGCTGTGCCTAGGGCAAGGGGCATTGTAGAGCTCAAAATCTAAGTCTTTACCACACTGAAGACTTCATCAAGTCCCATCAAAAAATTAAACAAACATTCTTTTTTGCACATATGATTCATTTGTTTCTGAACATCACACGTGCATTTTTTGCAGGCGCATCTCGACAACGGATTGAGGGCTTGCATCTCATCCCATAGTCCTCTCAATCTTGTGTAATATGCGGAAATAGTCAACTTCCCTTTCCTAAGTTGCGCAATTGACCGTTGAATCTCATAGGCTTGGGGTGATCTTCCCTTGCCGAAGCACTCTTGTTTCTTGTAAATCATGCCAGATCTTAGCGACAGTCTTTGCATAATGCACACTCACGCATATGTCTTTCTTCATGGCACTCTTCAACCATCCTTTCACCATTGCGTCGCATCGCATCCACAGTGGGTACTCTGGCGAGGTCAACGCTGGACGTTGAATGGTTTCATCAACGAAGCCGTATTTGTTCTTCGCATATAGTGCATTTGCCATGTCAGCGAACCACTCTCCGTAGTTGTTGTCATGCAATAGATCAGTCACATACACGTGCCCCGGATTGTCCGAGGCATGTATGTACAGAGGAGATTGGGCATCCACAGCTCCGGACGGCATAAGAGAAGAGACCTCGTCTTCTCCTCCTCCGGATGTAGCGCTAACTCCCGACATGTTATGTTCTGCAATTCAACTCCGGCAGCAGCTAAATTACTTGGCCTGCTTTGATACCATGAGAAATTTGCAACTGTGTGTCTTTCATTAATCTGAACAGACTTATATACATCTTAGGATGCTAGGGTTTTCGTCTCCTGCCAGTTACTTTGTACACAAGGAAACTACACATTCCTAATACAAGTGATACACTTCCTAAACATAACCGTAGATTTCGTTAACCAATCACTACATAAGCCCCTCGATTTTCTCACCAACACAAATAGGAACATGGAATAAAGAAAAATAGTATATAGGCAGATTAGCTAAGACAGATTCGACAAGAGTAACTATACCGGCAAGAGAGAGGAGGGACCCCTGCCATGACGAGAGCCGCGAAGTAAAGATACCGATGATCGGAATCCAATTTGATTTGCGAGGCATAGGAGCACCTATAGGAAGTCCTAGATATTTGAAAGGCAAACGCTGCAGCTTACACCCGCAATCTCTAGCCACAGAAATCAGGCAAGAGTCTGCCGCATTGATGCCAGTAACACTACTTTTATCGAAGTTAATAGATAACCAGACACAAGAGAGAAAGCCGCAAGTAGATACTTCAGGTAAGAAGTGCTAGTAGTACAGGACTTGGAGAAACGCAAAGTATCATCAGCATATTGAAGTAGGCAAAGACTCCCATTATTCCGAGGTTATTGAACCCCTTTAGCCATATTTTTCTTTTATAATATTTATCTATATATTTATTTTATACTCGTTATGATGTAATTATCATGGTGTAGCTATCATTTGGAGATTTTTGAAGAGTAATCAAACTTTAATTATAAAAAATGTTGGTGAAATTGTAGTCGCAGGTTGCAGGTCGTTCGGCGTCAATAACACAAGATGAATTATTGCTGATGAAACGAACAAGCGATCTTTATTGATAATGATAATACAACACTTAAAAAAAATGTGTGTGAAATAACTAGTCGCGCCTATGATTAAACGAATTAAGAGAAAATGAATCGATTCCTTTTCTGGTACATGCGTCTTATTTGGGACAAGAAATATGTGCCAATGTAGGACGTTTCACAAACTTTTTTCTTCTGAAGGGGTCACATTTGACGTATGACATTTAAAATTCATAAACTGGCGAGGAAAATTGCATACAAAACTATAAACACAACATATAATTTGATTCGACCTTATGAGAAGAAAATATAACTTTTATTAATAAATACAAATTACAAAACTATACAAAATTCTAGATTATATGTCTTTATATAATATATAACACATTAAATACAAAAATATATCTAGATTATATTAAAAGTCCAAAACAAAACTCCCAGCAAAACAAGAAAAGCTGTCGCAACTCATCTAACGATCGTTTAGTCTTTAGAAAAGCAACTCACTGAAACAGTCTTCAAGCGATCACAAAAAGACTAGCGGCCGCTAGTTCTAGCCAAGTATCACCATTGACACTGATCTGAATTCTGATCTATTCAATTCCTTGTGAGATCCATTCATGACACATAGAGCCACTATTGAAGATACGGATAATACAATAGAATAAAAATCATTTTGCTATGAAAATAATATGTCTCTATTTATATTGAAACAATTGAAAATAAACGAAATCAACTGACAATTGGAGGTCTGGTCTTAAATCAAAGTTGTCAAAATCAAGATTCTACTAAAAATCGTTTGAGCTTCCTATGATTGTACACAATTGACAAAATTATAAAAATATATTAGAGAAATAAATTTAGCATAAATTTTATTAATTTAATAATAAGTTATAAATAATAATTATCTCAAACTTCATTTTAAAACATAATTTCCTCAAACTTATCTAAAAATCTTTAATTTAACAAGCATTCAAGTCAATCTACTCATCAAGCCCATCATCTTCCTCCATACTAATATATACTCGAAATTAGAGTTACGATTAGACTTATTTGATAATTTATATTATACTAACTAATAAATATTTAATATCTATATCAAAATTGGTAACCGTTTGATAGAATTCTCAACAAAATGAATCTTTAGTTAGAAAATGCCAACTCAAAAACTACAACAGACCATCGTTCAAATCGTAGATTTTACGATTATAAGATTTATTGCTCCATTCTCATAACTTTTACTCAGCTCCCAATTTTACTTTGATATGATATTCTTTGTCCATTTTGAATCATAAAATCTTAATATTTTAAAAGTTGAATCTAAATTTTAATAAATTTATTTCGAATTTAAATATAGATTTTAACAAACTTAGTCCGTCAAAAAATCTAGATCCTGAGAGTTCGAATGGGCCTGGCACTCAAACCCTAAGGAGAAGCCCAGGCTGGTAGGCATAAAGAAAAACAAGATAGGTCGGACATCAAAAAACAATTGGAGGAGAATTTTAATAGGAAGACCGATATTATACAAAAAATCATTTTAAGAAGAAGTATCGTTTTTTTTCTAAAGACAATTGACGTAACGTAAAAGAAAGAGAGCAATGTTGGGACTCAGGCGATAGCCGATAAGTGTTTACTGTTACACTGTATTATATTTAGACAGTTGAATTTTTTAGGACATGTGTTAGGAGATTTTAGTGCTTAACAACAATGTCAACGTAGTACATTTGTACATGTTTAACATAATATATTGATGAGCAATAACTTTTCATGCATCAAATTTGTTTTATTCGAATTTTATAAAAGACAAGATTTGAATCTCTTAAAAAAAATTCACCTGAATTAGCCATCTATCGTAAAAACTAGTTAGACGGTCGGGGAAAAAAAAACAAGCATGGTCGAAACTGACGACTTCGGCATCTCGTCATATAATCGTGGTCGATTGCGGTTTTTTTTTTGTCGAATTCAAATAGTCAGACGAAATTAATGTTGTGGAAACAAATGGGCGCGTAGTTTTTAGGTCCGAATTTCAGCCTATTATCGCGGGTCAGTATTGTTGGAGAGAAGTTATTGCCAAGAAGAAAATAGTCGAAACGGAACCTTGCTGGTACTAGTTCTACAAACACAGAAACGGAACCTTCCAACGAGATTATCGAATAGTTAATCGGTTATGATTGAATAGCAAATTTTTTTATAGAAAAGATAACCAAATTTTCATGGTTTAATTCAAGATGAAATAAAATCTGATCCAGGAACTATTTAATGGTTAAAACAGATTTTTAAATGCCAAACATATAAGGAAAATTGTGGTTTAAAGAACCTTAGTTATGTTAAGTGGTTTTATTTAAACTGTGCTCAAGCGTATCCATAGCTATGATTATTCCGATCAATTTACTGCTATTCATGATTTGACCGTCATTGTCCCTTGCGATCATAATATAACCTGGACCAAAATTGTCGAAGGGGTAGTTGAAGGATACGAAAATCCATAATAACTTTGAAACATATGGGCAATTTCTGATTTTTTTTTTCATATCCGAGAGGATTGCATTAGTACAAATCTATTCAACTAAAATTCGAATCTGTATGGCGAAATAGATTCCAAATAAATAGTAAAAATAAATAATGAATAACATATTCATTTTAAAAATTTAACATCTTTTTAAGAATTATATATGATCCGAACATATAGTAATTCACTATATTAATCCACTAGTTGATGGAATATCTAGTGATATAAAAAATTTATAAAACTGTGTAGGAAAACGGTTGATTTGGAGTCCTTTGATATTTTTTTTTCAAGAAGGATACTATTTTATTTCTTAAATAGGACTCTGAGTAGACCAGTTGACACGGTAGTCTACCATCTAGAATTAGCCGCGTCGTGGAACAAAAGTGTCGCGACTCATGTTAGCCAGTGTTATAATTTTATTGAGTGGTAGTTTTAGGATAAATTTTATTTTTATTAGAATTTATTACTAAAATACTATTACTGAGATAGGGGAAACTCGGGAGACTCCGAAAATTGGATGTAGACAAAGCCCGGAATTTGTTTTCCATCAGACGGCTGTTCCCGTAAATAAAGAAAAAGTAATAAGAAAGAAAAAGAACGTAAAAAAATATCATTTGATACTTATTAATCACCTTTAGAGGATATCCAGTCCGGGGATCTCATCTTAATTAATTTATTGCAGATTATCGATTTTGAAAGAAACTTATAATCCTTAATCGGACACCGGCAAGCGCGACGAGAGAAACTTGGTCGTGGATCTACGGTGTCAAATCGAAGGAATCTCAGTTAAACGATTAATGTATTTTAGTTTGCTTAAATTCTATTTTATCGTGTCAAAATACATATTACATGGTCGTGTCTTTTTTCTGATTTTTAATATTAGGTATTATATTTTTTTTTTGGTAAACTAATATTAGGTATTATATGATTGTGCTTTAAGTATGTTTGCAATAATTTTTTATACCTTAAGTCTATGTTTGTATTTTTAAAATAATATATCTGGAAGACCAAAGGATCAAACTAATAATGAATTAGTCTCTCTATAAAAACAATATTAATGGGTCAAATAATTTTTTTTTTCTTCCAGAATTGACAGTTTCTGACGGAACCAATTGGAAAAATAAATATAAGAATAAGTCAATCCTCTTCTCCTATATAAGTACTTCACGATTGCAATGTAATCCAATATCTTAAAGAAACAACACAGAGCAACCTGAGAAAACTTCCACAAATACGAAAGATATAGCAATCTTAATCGATTTTTTATTTTTTCGAGCCAAACACTAGGAAAATATGGGTTATATATTGAAAGCATGTTGGATGATGGGTTTTTTTGGGTTAATTCTTTTGGGTGGGATCAGCAAAGCCAAAGGAGATGTTCACTACCATGATTTTGTTGTAAGTTTAAGTTTTGGTTGTCGATTTCTTCATAAAATCTCTTTTCCTCTACTAATCCCTGAAATCCCTTACATTATTATCTAAAGTATCAGACCTTCATATTTTACTTCTAATTACCGACTCAACTGCAGGTGCAAGAGTCAAGTTTTACGAGGTTGTGCAATACCAAGAGCATGCTTACGGTGAA